>JAGXJF010001814.1:0-112677 GCA_019208055.1 Stipa capillata | reverse complement strand
GTTGTCCAGAACCATCCGACCAAGCCGTCCAACCCGACCGTGCCGGACCTTCCAAACGGTCCGTCCGGAAGAAGGTTCGGTTCTCCTCTAGTTCTCCCGAACCATCCGACCAATCCGTCCAAGCCGACCACCCCGGACCCTCCGAACTATTGGTCCCGAAGCATCCGACTAAACAGTCCAACCCGATCGTCCCGGAACTTCCAAACGGTCCGTTCGGAAGAAGGTCCGGATCTCATGTACTTGTCCCGAACCATCCGACCAAACCGTCCAACCCGACCATCCCGGAACGTCCAAACGGTCCGTCCGGAAGAAGGTCCGGATCTCCTCTAGTTGTCCCGAACCATCCGACCAGACCGTCCAACCCGACCGTCCCGGAACGTCCAAACGGTCCGTCCGGAAGAAGGTCCGGATCTCCTCTAATGTCCCGAACCATCCCACCAAACCGTCTAACCCGATCGTCCTGGAACTTCCAAACGGTCCGTCCGGAAGAAGGTCCGGATCTCCTGTAGTTGTCCCGAACCATCCGACCAAACCGTCCAACCCGACCGTCCCGGCACTGTCCAAACAGTCCATCCGGAAGAAGGTCCGGATCTCCTCTAGTTGTCCCGAACCATCGACCAAACCGTCCAACCCGACCATCCCGGACACTTCCAAACGGTCCGTCCGGAAGAAGGTCCGGATCTCCTCTAGTTGTCCCGAACCATCCGACCAAACCGTCCAACCCGACCGTCCCGAACGTCCCAAACGTCCGTCCGAGAAGGTCCGACTCCTCTGTTTCCCGAACCATCCGACCAAACCGTCCAACCCGACGTCCCGGAACTTCCAAACGGTCCGTCCGGAAGAAGGTCCGGATCTCCTCTAGTTATCCCGAACCATCTGACCAAACCGTCCAACCCGACGTCCCGGAACTTCCAAACGGTCCGTCCGGAAGAAGGTCCGGATCTCCTCTAGTTGTCCCGAACCATCCGACCAAACCGTCCAACCCGACCGTCCCGGAACGTCCAAACGGTCCGTCCGGCAGAAGGTCGGATCTCCTCTAGTTGTCCCGAACCATCGACCAAATCCGTCCAACCCAACGTGCCCGGAACTTCCAAACGGTCCGTCCGGAAGAAGGTCCGGATCTCATGTAGTTCTCCCGAACCATCCGACCAAACCGTCCAAGCCGACCGCCCCGGAACGTCCAAACGGTCCGTCCGGCAGAAGGCGGATTCTAGTGTCCCGAACCATCCGACCAACACCGTCCAACCCGACCGTCCCGGAACGTCCAAACGGTCGGTCGGAACAAGGTCCGGATCCCTCTAGTTGTCCCGAACCATCCGACCACACCGTCCAACCCGACCGTCCCGGAACGTCCAAAACGGTCCGTCCGGAAGAAGGTCGGATCTCCTCTAGATGTCCCGAACCATCCGACCAGACCGTCCAACCCGACCGTACCGGAACGTCCAAACGGTCCTTCCGGAAGAAGGTCCGGATCTCTCTAGTTGTCCCGAACCATCCGACCACACCGTCCAACCAGACGTCCCGGAACGTCCAAACGGTCCGTCCGGAAGAAGGTCCGGATCTCCTCTAGTTGTCCCGAACCATCCCACCACAAACCGTCCAACCCGATCGTCGGGAACTTCCAAACGGTCCGTCCGGAAGAAGGTCGGATCTCCTCTAGTTATCCCGAACCATCGGACCACACCGTCCAACCCGACCGTCCCGGAACGTCCAAACGGTCCGTCAGAAGAAGTCCGGATCCCTCTAGTTGTCCCGAACCATCCGACCAAACCGTCCAACCCGATCGTCGGGAACTTCCAAACGGTCCGTCCGGAAGAAGGTCCGGATCTCCTCTAGTTATCCCGAACCATCTGACCACACCGTCCAACCCGACCGTCCCGGAATGTCCAAACGGTCCGTCCGGAAGAAGGTCGGATCCCCTCTAGTGGTCCGAACATCCGACCAAACCGTCCAACCCGATCGTCCCGGAACTTCCAAAAGGTCCGTCCGGGAGAAGGTCTGGATCTCCTCTAGTTGTCCCGAACCATCCAACCATACCGTCCAACCCGACCGTCCCTCCAAACTGTTGGTCCCGAGCCATACGACCAAACCGTCCAACCCGACTGTCCTAGAACTTCCAAATGGTCCGTCCGGAAGGTTTTAGATCTCCTCTAATTGTCCCGAAACACATCCGACCAAAACCGTCCAACCCGACGTCCCGGAAGTCCAAACGGTCCGTCCGGAAGAAGGTCCGGATCTCCTCTAGTGTCCCGAACCATCCGACCAAACCGTCCAACCCGATCGTCCTGGAACTTCCAAACGGTCCGTCCGGAAGAAGGACCGGATCTCCTCTAGTGGTCCCGAACAATCGACCGAACCGTCAACCCGATCGTCCCGGAACTTCCAAACGGCTCCGTCCGGAAGAAGGTCGGATCTACTCTAGTTGTCCCGAACCATCCAACCACACAGTCCAACCATCCACCCGACCGTCCTGAACCATCCGACCAAACCGGTCCAACCCGACGTCTAGGACCTCCAAACTGTTTGTCCCGAACCGTCCGACCAAACACGTCCAACCGACCATCCCAGAATGTCCAAACGGTCCGTCCGGAAGAAGGTCCGGATCTGCTCTAGTTGTCCCGAACCAATCCGACCAGACCGTCCAACCGACCGTCCCGGAACGTCCAAACGGTCGTCCGGAAGAGAAGGTCCGGATCTCCACTAGTTGTCCCGAACCATCCGACCAGACGTCCAACCCGACCGTCCCGGAACGTCCAAACGGTCCGTCCGAAGAGAGGTCCGGATCTCCTCTAGTGTCCCGAACCATCGACCAACACGTCCAACCCGACGGATCTCCTCTAGTATCCAGAACCATCTGACCACACCGTCCAACCCGACCTTCCGGAACTTCCACAAACGGTCCGTCCGGAAGAAGGTCCGGATCTCTTAGTTGTCCCGAACCATCCGACCAAACCGTCCAACCCGATCGTCCGGGAACTTCCAAACGGTCCGTCCGGAAGAAGGTCCGGATCTCCTCTAGTTATCCCGACCATCTGACCCACACCGTCCAACCCGACCGTCCCGAACGTTCAAACGGTCCGTCCGGAAGAAGGTCCGGATCTCCTCTAGTCGTCCCGAACCATCCGACCAAACCGTCCAACCCGACCGTCCCGGAACATCCAAACGGTCCGTCCGGAAGAAGGTCTCGATCTCCTCTAGTTGTCCAGAACCATCCGACCAAGCCGTCCAACCCTACCGTGCCGGACCTTCCAAACGGTCCGTCCGGAAGAAGGTTCGGTTCTCCTCTAGTTCTCCCGAACCATCCGACCAATCCGTCCAAGCCGACCACCCCGGACCCTCCGAACTATTGGTCCCGAAGCATCCGACTAAACAGTCCCAAACCGATCGTCCGGAACTTCCAAACGGTCCGTCCGGAAGAAGGTCCGGATCTCATGTAGTTGTCCCGAACCATCCGACCAAAACCGTCAAACCCGACCATCCCAGAACGTCCAAACGGTCCGTCCGGAAGAAGGTCCGGATCTCCTCTAGTTGTCCCGAACCATCCGACCAGACCGTCCAACCCGACCATCCCGGAACGTCCAAACGGTCCGTCCGGAAGAAGGTCCGGATCTCCTCTAGTTGTCCCGAACCATCCGACCACACCGTCCAACCCGACCGTCCCGGAACGTCCAACGGCCCGTCCGGAAGAAGGTCCGGATCTCCTCTAGTTGTCCCGAACCATCCCGCCAAACCGTCCAACCCGATCGTCCCGGAACTTCCAAACGGTCCGTCCGGAAGAAGGTCCGATCTCCTGTAGTTGTCCCGAACCATCCGACCAAAACCGTCCAACCCGATCGTCCTGGAACTTCCAAACGGTCCGTCCGGAAGAAGGTCCGGATCTCCACTAGTTATCCTGAACCATCTGACCACACCGTCCAACCCGACCTTCCCGGAACTTCCAAACGGTCCGTCCGGAAGAAGGTCCGGATTTCCTCTAGTTGTCCCGAACCATCCGACCAAACCGTCCAACCCGATCGTCCGGGGAACTTCCAAACGGTCCGTCCGGAAGAAGAACCCGACCGTCCCGGAACGTCCAAACGGTCCGTCCGGAAGAAGGTCCGGATCTCCTCTAGTTGTCCCGAACCATCCGACCAAAACCGTCCAAACCCGACCGTCCCGGAACATCCAAACGGTCCGTCCGGAGAAGGTCTCGATCTCCTCTAGTTGTCCAGAACCATCCGACCTAGCCGTCCAACCCGACCGTGCCGGACCTTCCAAACGGTCCGTCCGGAAGAAGGTTCGGTTCTCCTCTAGTTCTCCCGAACCATCCGACCAATCCGTCCAAGCCGACCACCCCGGACCCTCCGAACTATTGGTCCCGAAGCATCCGACTAAACAATCCAACCCGATCGTCCCGGAACTTCCAAACGGTCCGTCCGGAAGAAGGTCCGGATCTCATGTAGTTGTCCCGAACCATCCGACCAAACCGTCCAACCCGACCATCCCAGAACGTCCAAACGGTCCGTCCGGAAGAAGGTCCGGATCTCCTCTAGTTGTCCCGAACCATCCGACCACACCGTCCAACCCGACCGTCCCGGAACGTCCAAACGGTCCGTCCGGAAGAAGGTCCGGATCTCCTCTAGATGTCCCGAACCATCCGACCAGACCGTCCAACCCGACCGTACCGGAACGTCCAAACGGTCCTTCCGGAAGAAGGTCCGGATCTCCTCTAGTTGTCCCGAACCATCCGACCACACCGTCCAACCCGACCGTCCCGGAACGTCCAAACGGTCCGTCCGGAAGAAGGTCCGGATCTCCTCTAGTTGTCCCGAACCATCCCACCAAACCGTCCAACCCGATCGTCCGGGAACTTCCAAACGGTCCGTCCGGAAGAAGGTCCGGATCTCCTCTAGTTATCCCGAACCATCGGACCACACCGTCCAACCCGACCGTCCCGGAACGTCCAAACGGTCCGTCCAGAAGAAGGTCCGGATCTCCTCTAGTTGTCCCGAACCATCCGACCAAACCGTCCAACCCGATCGTCCGGGAACTTCCAAACGGTCCGTCCGGAAGAAGGTCCGGATCTCCTCTAGTTATCCCGAACATCTGACCACACCGTCCAACCCGACCGTCCCGGAATGTCCAAACGGTCCGTCCGGAAGAAGGTCCGGATCCCCTCTAGTGGTCCCGAACCATCCGACCAAACCGTCCAACCCGATCGTCCCGGAACTTCCAAAAGGTCCGTCCGGGAGAAGGTCTGGATCTCCTCTAGTTGTCCCGAACCATCCAACCATACCGTCCAACCCGACCGTCCCTCCAAACTGTTGGTCCCGAGCCATACGACCAAACCGTCCAACCCGACTGTCCTAGAACTTCCAAATGGTCCGTCCGGAAGTTTTAGATCTCCTCTAATTGTCCCGAAACATCCGACCAAACCGTCCAACCCGACCGTCCCGGAATGTCCAAACGGTCCGTCCGGAAGAAGGTCCGGATCTCCTCTAGTTGTCCCGAACCATCCGACCAAACCGTCCAACCCGATCGTCCTGGAACTTCCAAACGGTCCGTCCGGAAGAAGGACCGGATCTCCTCTAGTGGTCCCGAACAATCCGACCGAACCGTCCAACCCGATCGTCCCGGAACTTCCAAACGGTCCGTCCGGAAGAAGGTCTGGATCTACTCTAGTTGTCCCGAACCATCCAACCACACCGTCCAACCCATCCAACCCGACCGTCCTGAACCATCCGACCAAACCGTCCAACCCGACCGTCTAGGACCCTCCAAACTGTTTGTCCCGAACCGTCCGACCAAACCGTCCAACCCGACCATCCCAGAATGTCCAAACGGTCCGTCCGGAAGAAGGTCCGGATCTGCTCTAGTTGTCCCGAACCATCCGACCAGACCGTCCAACCCGACCGTCCCGGAACGTCCAAACGGTCCGTCCGGAAGAAGGTCCGGATCTCCACTAGTTGTCCCGAACCATCCGACCAGACCGTCCAACCCGACCGTCCCGGAACGTCCAAACGGTCCGTCCGGAAGAAGGTCCGGATCTCCTCTAGTTGTCCCGAACCATCCGACCACACACCGTCCAACCCGACGGATCTCCTCTAGTTATCCCGAACCATCTGACCACACCGTCCAACCCGACCTTCCCGGAACTTCCAAACGGTCCGTCCGGAAGAAGGTCCGGATCTCCTCTAGTTGTCCCGAACCATCCGACCAAACCGTCCAACCCGATCGTCCGGGAACTTCCAAACGGTCCGTCCGGAAGAAGGTCCGGATCTCCTCTAGTTATCCCGAACCATCTGACCACACCGTCCAACCCGACCGTCCCGGAACGTTCAAACGGTCCGTCCGGAAGAAGGTCCGGATCTCCTCTAGTCGTCCCCGAACCATCCGACCAAACCGTCCAACCCGACCGTCCCGGAACATCCAAACGGTCCGTCCGGAAGAAGGTCTCGATCTCCTCTAGTTGTCCAGAACCATCCGACCAAGCCGTCCAACCCTACCGTGCCGGACCTTCCAAACGGTCCGTCCGGAAGAAGGTTCGGTTCTCCTCTAGTTCTCCCGAACCATCCGACCAATCCGTCCAAGCCGACCACCCCGGACCCTCCGAACTATTGGTCCCGAAGCATCCGACTAAACAGTCCAACCCGATCGTCCCGGAACTTCCAAACGGTCCGTCCGGAAGAAGGTCCGGATCTCATGTAGTTGTCCCGAACCATCCGACCAAACCGTCCAACCCGACCATCCCAGAACGTCCAAACGGTCCGTCCGGAAGAAGGTCCGGATCTCCTCTAGTTGTCCCGAACCATCCGACCAGACCGTCCAACCCGACCATCCCGGAACGTCCAAACGGTCCTTCCGGAAGAAGGTCCGGATCTCCTCTAGTTGTCCCGAACCATCCGACCACACCGTCCAACCCGACCGTCCCGGAACGTCCAAACGGCCCGTCCGGAAGAAGGTCCGGATCTCCTCTAGTTGTCCCGAACCATCCCGCCAAAACCGTCCAACCCGATCGTCCCGGAACTTCCAAACGGTCCGTCCGGAAGAAGGTCCGGATCTCCTGTAGTTGTCCCGAACCATCCGACCAAACCGTCCAACCCGATCGTCCTGGAACTTCCAAACGGTCCGTCCGGAAGAAGGTCCGGATCTCCACTAGTTATCCTGAACCATCTGACCACACCGTCCAACCCGACCTTCCCGGAACTTCCAAACGGTCCGTCCGGAAGAAGGTCCGGATTTCCTCTAGTTGTCCCGAACCATCCGACCAAACCGTCCAACCCGATCGTCCGGGAACTTCCAAACGGTCCGTCCGGAAGAAGAACCCGACCGTCCCGGAACGTCCAAACGGTCCGTCCGGAAGAAGGTCCGGATCTCCTCTAGTTGTCCCGAACCATCCGACCAAACCGTCCAACCCGACCGTCCCGGAACATCCAAACGGTCCGTCCGGAAGAAGGTCTCGATCTCCTCTAGTTGTCCAGAACCATCCGACCTAGCCGTCCAACCCGACCGTGCCGGACCTTCCAAACGGTCCGTCCGGAAGAAGGTTCGGTTCTCCTCTAGTTCTCCCGAACCATCCGACCAATCCGTCCAAGCCGACCACCCCGGACCCTCCGAACTATTGGTCCCGAAGCATCCGACTAAACAATCCAACCCGATCGTCCCGGAACTTCCAAACGGTCCGTCCGGAAGAAGGTCCGGATCTCATGTAGTTGTCCCGAACCATCCGACCAAACCGTCCAACCCGACCATCCCAGAACGTCCAAACGGTCCGTCCGGAAGAAGGTCCGGATCTCCTCTAGTTGTCCCGAACCATCCGACCAGACCGTCCAACCCGACCGTCCCGGAACGTCCAAACGGTCCGTCCGGAAGAAGGTCCGGATCTCCTCTAGTTATCCCGAACCATCCCACCAAACCGTCTAACCCGATCGTCCCGGAACTTCCAAACGGTCCGTCCGGAAGAAGGTCCGGATCTCCTGTAGTTGTCCCGAACCATCCGACCAAACCGTCCAACCCGACCGTCCCGGAATGTCCAAACAGTCCATCCGGAAGAAGGTCCGGATCTCCTCTAGTTGTCCCGAACCATCCGACCAAACCGTCCAACCTGATCGTCCCGGAACTTCCAAACGGTCCGTCCGGAAGAAGGTCCGGATCTCCTCTAGTTATCCCAAACCACCTGACCACACTGTCCAACCCGACCTTCCCGGAACTTCCAAACGGTCCGTCCGGAAGAAGGTCCGGATCTCCTCTAGTTGTCCCGAACCATCCGACCAGACCGTCCAACCCGACCGTCCCGGAACGTCCAAACGGTCCGTCCGGAAGAAGGTCCGGATCTCCTCTAGTTATCCCGAACCATCCCACCAAACCGTCTAACCCGATCGTCCCGGAACATCCAAACGGTCCGTTCGGAAGAAGGTCCGGATCTCCTCTAGTTGTCCCGAACCATCCGACCAAACCGTCCAACCCGACCGTCCTGGAACGTCCAAACCGTCCGTCCGGCAGAAGGTCAGGATCTCCTCTAGTTGTCCCGAACCATCCGACCAATCCGTCCAACCCGACCGTGCCGGACCTTCCAAACGGTCCGTCCGGAAGAAAGTTCGGTTGTACTCCAGTTCTCCCGAACCATCCGACCAATCCGTCCAAGCCGACCACCCCGGACCATCCGAACTGTTGGTCCGGAACCATCCGACCAAACCGTCCAACTCGACTGTCCCGGAACTTCCAAACGGTCCGTCCGGAAGAAGGTCCGGATCTCCTGTAGTTGTCCCGAACCATCCGACCAAACCGTCCAACCCGACCGTCCCGGAACGTCCAAACGGTCTGTCCGGAAGAAGGTCCGGATCTCCTCTAGTTGTCCTGAACCATCCGACCAAATCGTCCAACCCGACCGTCCCGGAACGTCCAAACGGTCCGTCCGCAAGAAGGTCCGGATCTTCTCTAGTTGTCCCGAACCATCACACCAAACCGTCCAACCCGACCGTCCCGGAACTTCCAAACGGTCCTTCCGGAAGAAGGTCTGGATCTCCTGTAGTTGTCCCGAAACATCCGACCAAACCGTCCAACCCAACCATCCCGGAATGTCCAAACGGTCCGTCCGGAAGAAGGTCCGGATCTCCTCTAGTTGTCCCGAACCGTCCGACCAAACCGTCCAACCCGATCGTCCCGGAACTTCCAAACGGTCCGTCCGGAAGAAGGTCTGGATCTCCTCTAGTTATCCCGAACATCTGACCACACCGTCCAACCCGACCTTCCCGGAACTTCCAAACGGTCCGTCCGGAAGAAGGTCCGGATCTCCTCTAGTTGTCCCGTACCATCCGACCAAACCGTCCAACCCGACCGTGCCGGAACGTCCAAACGGTCCGACCGGAAGAAGGTCTGGATCTGCTCTAGTTGTCCCGAACCATCCGACCAAGTCGTCCAACCCGACCGTGCCGGACCTTCCAAACGGTCCGTCCGAAGAAGGTTCGGTTCTCCTCTAGTTCTCCCGAACCATCCGACCAATCCATCCAAGCCGACCACCCCGGACCCTCCGAACGGTTGGTCCCGAACCATCCGACCAAACCGTCCAACCCGACCTGTCCTGGAACGTCCAAATGGTCCGTCCGAAAGTTCTAGATCTCCTCTAATTGTCCCAAACCATCCGACCGACCCGTCCAGCCCGACCGTCCCGGACCTTCCAAATGGCCCATCCGCAACAAGGTCTGGATCTCCTCTAGTTCTCCCGAACCATCCGACCAAACCATCCAACCCGACCGTCCCGGACCCACCAAACTGTTGGTCCTGAACCTTCCGACCAAACCGTCCAACCCAACCGTCCCGGAACTTCCAAACGGTCTGTCCGGAAGAAGCTCTGGAGGATCTCCTCTTGTTGTCCTGAACCATCCAACCGAACCGTCCAACCCGACCGTCTCAGACCCTCCAAACTGTTGGTCCCGAACCATCCGATCAAACCGTCCAACCCGACTGTCCTGGAACTTCCAAATGGTCCGTCCGGAAGGTCTAGATTCCCTCTAATTGTCCCAAACCATCCGACCAGACCGTCCAACCCGACCGTCCCGGAACGTCCAAACGGTCCGTCCGGAACAAGGTCCGAATCTCCTCTAGTTGTCCCGAACCATCCGACCAAACCGTCCAACCCGATCGTCCCGGAACGTCCAAACGGTCCGTCCGGAAGAAGGTCCGGATCTCCTATAGTTGTCCGGAACCATCCCACCAAACCGTGTAACACGATCGTCCCGGAACTTCCAAACGGCCCGTCCGGAAGAAGGTCCGGATGTCCTATAGTTGTCCCGAACCATCCGACCAAACCGTCCAACCCGACCGTCCCGGAATGTCCAAACGGTCCGTCCGGAAGAAGGTCCGGATCTCCTCCAGTTGTCCGGAACCATCCGACCAAACCGTCCAACCCGACCGTCCCGGAATGTCCAAACGGTCCGTCCGGAAGAAGGTCCGGATCTCGTCCAGTTGTCCCAAACCATCCGACCAAACCGTCCAACCCGATCGTCCCGGAACTTCCAAACGGTCCGTCCGGAAGAAGGTCCGGATCTCCTCTAGTTCTCTCGAACCATCTGACCACACCGTCTAACCCGACCTTCCCGGAACTTCCAAACGGTCCGTCCGGAAGAAGGTCCGGATCTCCTTTAGTTGTCCCGAACCATCCGACCAAACCATCCAACCCGACCGTCCCGGAACGTCCAAACGGTCCGTCCGGAAGAAGGTCCGGATCTCCTCTAGTGGTCCCGAACCATCCGACCAAACCGTCCAACCCGATCGTCCCGGAACTTCCAAACGGTCCGTCCGGAAGAAGGTCTGGATCTCCTCTAGTTGTCCCGAACCATCCAACCACACCGTCCAACCCGACCGTCCCGGAATGTCCAAACGGTCCGTCCGGAAGAAGGTCCGGATCTCGTCCAGTTGTCCCAAACCATCCGACCAAACCGTCCAACCCGATCGTCCCGGAACTTCCAAACGGTCCGTCCGGAAGAAGGTCCGGATCTCCTCTAGTTCTCTCGAACCATCTGACCACACCGTCTAACCCGACCTTCCCGGAACTTCCAAACGGTCCGTCCGGAAGAAGGTCCGGATCTCCTCTAGTTATCCCGAACCATCTGACCACACCGTCCAACCCGACCGTCCCGGAATGTCCAAACGGTCCGTCCGGAAGAAGGTCCGGATCCCCTCTAGTGGTCCCGAACCATCCGACCAAACCGTCCAACCCGATCGTCCCGGAACTTCCAAACGGTCCGTCCGGGAGAAGGTCTGGATCTCCTCTAGTTGTCCCGAACCATCCAACCATACCGTCCAACCCGACCGTCCCTCCAAACTGTTGGTCCCGAGCCATACGACCAAACCGTCCAACCCGACTGTCCTAGAACTTCCAAATGGTCCGTCCGGAAGTTTTAGATCTCCTCTAATTGTCCCGAAACATCCGACCAAACCGTCCAACCCGACCGTCCCGGAATGTCCAAACGGTCCGTCCGGAAGAAGGTCCGGATCTCCTCTAGTTGTCCCGAACCATCCGACCAAACCGTCCAACCCGATCGTCCTGGAACTTCCAAACGGTCCGTCCGGAAGAAGGACCGGATCTCCTCTAGTGGTCCCGAACAATCCGACCGAACCGTCCAACCCGATCGTCCCGGAACTTCCAAACGGTCCGTCCGGAAGAAGGTCTGGATCTACTCTAGTTGTCCCGAACCATCCAACCACACCGTCCAACCCATCCAACCCGACCGTCCTGAACCATCCGACCAAACCGTCCAACCCGACCGTCTAGGACCCTCCAAACTGTTTGTCCCGAACCGTCCGACCAAACCGTCCAACCCGACCGTCCCGGAACTTCGAAACGGTCCGTCTGGAAGAAGGTCTGGAGCTCCTCAAGTTCTCCCGAGCCATCCTACCAAACCGTCCAACCCGATCGTCCCGGAACTTCCAAACGGTCCGTCCGGAAGAAGGTCCGGATCTCCTCTAGTTGTCCCGAACCATCCGACCAAACCGTCCAACCCGACCGTCCCGGAACGTCCAAACGGTCCGTCCGGGAGAACGTCCGGATCTCCTCTAGTTGTCCAGAACCATCCGACCAAGCCGTCCAACCCGACCGCGCCGGACCTTCCAAACGGTCCGTCCGGAAGAAGGTTCGGTTCTCCTCTAGTTCTCCCGAACCATCCGACCAATCCGTCCAAGCAAACCCCCCCGGACCCTCCAAACTATTGGTCACGAAGCATCCGACTAAACCGTCCAACCCGATCGTCCCGGAACTTCCAAACGGTCCGTCCGGAAGAAGGTCCGGATCTCCTCTAGTTGTCCCGAACCATCCGACCACACCGTCCAACCCGACCGTCCCGGAACGTCCAAACGGCCCGTCCGGAAGAAGGTCCGGATCTCCTCTGGTTGTCCCGAACCATCCCGCCAAACCGTCCAACCCGATCGTCCCGGAACTTCCAAACGGTTCGTCCGGAAGAAGGTCCGGATCTCCTGTAGTTGTCCCGAACCATCCGACCAAACCGTCCAACCCGATCGTCCTGGAACTTCCAAACGGTCCGTCCGGAAGAAGGTCCCGATCTCCTCTAGTTATCCCGAACCATCTGACCACACCGTCCAACCCGACCTTCCCGGAACTTCCAAACGGTCCGTCCGGAAGAAGGTCCGGATCTCCTCTAGTTGTCCCGAACCATCCGACCAAACCGTCCAACCTGACCGTCCCGGAACGTCCAAACGGTCCGTCCGGAAGAAGGTCCGGATATCCTCTACTGGTCCCGAACCATCCGACCAAACCGTCCAACCCGATCGTCCCGGAACTTCCAAACGGTCCGTCCGGAAGAAGGTCTGGATCTCCTCTCGTTGTCCCGAACCATCCAACCATACCGTCCAACCCGACCGTCCCTCCAAACTGTTGGTCCCGAGCCATACGACCAAACAGTCCAACCCGACTCTCCTAGAACTTCCAAATGCTCCATCCGGAAGTTCTAGATCTCCTCTAATTGTCCCGAAACATCTGACCAAACCGTCCAACCGACCGTCCCGGAATGTCCAAACGGTCCGTCCGTAAGAAGGTCGGGGTCTCCTCTAGTTGTCCCGAACCATCCGACCAAACCGTCCAACCCGATCGTCCCGGACCTTCCAAACGGTTCGTCCGGAAGAAGGTCCGGATCTCCTCTAGTTATCCCGAACCATCTGACCACATCGTCCAAACCGATCTTCCCAGAACTTCCGAACGGTCCGTCCGGAAGAAGGTCCGGATCTCCTCTAGTGGTACCGAACCATCCAACCATACCGTCCAACCCGACCGTCCCTCCAAACTGTTGGTCCCGAGCCATACGACCAAACCGTCCAACCCGACTGTCCTAGAACTTCCAAATGGTCCGTCCGGAAGTTTTAGATCTCCTCTAATTGTCCCGAAACATCCGACCAAACCGTCCAACCCGACCGTCCCGGAATGTCCAAACGGACCGTCCGGAAGAAGGTCCGGATCTCCTCTAGTTGTCCCGAACCATCCGACCAAACCGTCCAACCCGATCGGCCTGGAACTTCCAAACGGTCCGTCCGGAAGAAGGTCTCGATCTCCTCTAGTTATCCCGAACCATCTGACCACACCGTCCAAACCGACCTTCCCAGAACTTCCAAACGGTCCGTCCGGAAGAAGGTCCGGACCTCCTTTAGTTCTCCCAAACCATCCGACCAAACCGTCCAACGCGACCGTCCCGGAACGTCCAAACGGTCCGTCCGGAAGAAGGTCCGGATCTCCTCTAGTGGTCCCGAACAATCCGACTAAACCGTCCAACCCGATCGTCCCGGAACTTCCAAACGGTCCGTCCGGAAGAAGGTCTGGATCTCCTCTAGTTGTCCCGAACCATCCAACCACACCGTCCAACCGACCCGTCCTTCCAAACTGTTGGTCCCGAACCATACGACCAATCCGTCCAACCCAACTGTCCAAGAACTTCCAAATGGTCCGTCTGGAAGTTCTAGATCTCCTTTAATTGTCCCGAAACATCTGACCAAACCGTCCAACCCGACCATCCCGGACCTTCCAAACGGCCCGTCCAGAGGAAGGTCCGGTTCTCCTTTAGTTCTCCCGAACCATCCGACCAAACCATCCAACCCGACCGTCCTGAACCATCGGACCAAACCGTCCAACCCGACCGTCTAGGACCCTCCAAACTGTTTGTCCCGAACCATCCGATCAAACCGTCCAACCCGACCGTCCCGGAACTTCCAAACGGTCCGTCTGGAAGAAGGTCTGGAGCTCCTCGAGTTCTCCCGAACCATCCTACCAAACCGTCCAACCCGATCGTCCCGGAACTTCCAAACGGTCCGTCCGGAAGAAGGTCCGGATCTCCTCTAGTTGTCCCGAACCATCCGACCAAACCGTCCAACCCGACCGTCCCGGAATGTCCAAACGGTCCGTCCGGGAGAAGGTCCGGATCTCCTCTAGTTGTCCAGAACCATCCGACCAAGCCGTCCAACCCGACCGCGCCGGACCTTCCAAACGGTCCGTCCGGAAGAAGGTTCGGTTTTCCTCTAGTTCTCCCGAACCATCCGACCAATCCGTCCAAGCAAACCCCCCCGGACCCTCCAAACTATTGGTCACGAAGCATCCGACTAAACCGTCCAACCCGATCGTCCCGGAACTTCCAAACGGTCCGTCCGGAAGAAGGTCCGGATCTCATGTAGTTGCCCCGAACCATCCGACCAAACCGTCCAACCCGACCGTCCCGGAACGTCCAAACGGTCCGTCCGGAAGAAGGTCCGGATCTCCTCTAGTTGTCCCGAACCATCCGACCAGACCGTCCAACCCGACCGTCCCGGAACGTCCAAACGGTCTGTCCGGAAGAAGGTCCGGATCTCCTCTAGTTGTCCCGAACCATCCGACCAGACCGTCCAATCTCCTGTAGTTGTCCCGAACCATCCGACCAGACCGTCCAACCCGACCGTCCCGGAACGTCCAAACGGCCCGTCCGGAAGAAGGTCCGGATCTCCTCTAGTTGTCCCGAACCATCCGACCACACCGTCCAACCCGACCGTCCCGGAACGTCCAAACGGCCCGTCCGGAAGAAGGTCCGGATCTCCTCTAGTTGTCCCGAACCATCCCGCCAAACCGTCCAACCCGATCGTCCCGGAACTTCCAACCGGTCCGTTCGGAAGAAGGTCCGGATCTCCTGTAGTTGTCCCGAACCATCCGACCAAACCGTCCAACCCGATCGTCCTGGAACTTCCAAACGGTCCGTCCGGAAGAAGGTCCGGATCTCCTCTAGTTATCCCGAACCATCTGACCACACCGTCCAACCCGACCTTCCCGGAACTTCCAAACGGTCCGTCCGGAAGAAGGTCCGGATCTCCTCTAGTTGTCCCGAACCATCCGACCAAACCGTCCAACCCGATCGTCCTGGAACTTCCAAACGGTCCGTCCGGAAGAAGGTCCGGATCTCCTCTAGTTATCCCGAACCATCTGACCACACCGTCCAACCCGACCTTCCCGGAACTTCCAAACGGTCCGTCCGGAAGAAGGTCCGGATCTCCTCTAGTTGTCCCGAACCATCCGACCAAACCGTCCAACCTGACCGTCCCGGAACGTCCAAACGTTCCGTCCGGAAGAAGGTCCGGATATCCTCTACTGGTCCCGAACCATCCGACCAAACCGTCCAACCCGATCGTCCCGGAACTTCCAAACGGTCCGTCCGGAAGAAGGTCTGGATCTCCTCTAGTTGTCCCGAACCATCCAACCATACCGTCCAACCCGACCGTCCCTCCAAACTGTTGGTCCCGAGCCATACGACCAAACAGTCCAACCCGACTGTCCTAGAACTTCCAAATGCTCCGTCCGGAAGTTCTAGATCTCCTCTAATTGTCCCGAAACATCTGACCAAACCGTCCAACCCGACCGTCCCGCAATGTCCAAACGGTCCGTCCGTAAGAAGGTCGGGATCTCCTCTAGTTGTCCCGATCCATCCGACCAAACCGTCCAACCCGATCGTCCCGGACCTTCCAAACGGTTCGTCCGGAAGAAGGTCCGGAACTCCTCTAGTTATCCCGAACCATCTGACCACACCGTCCAAACCGACCTTCCCAGAACTTCCGAACGGTCCGTCCGGAAGAAGGTCCGGATCTCCTCTAGTGGTACCGAACCATCCAACCATACCGTCCAACCCGACCGTCCCTCCAAACTATTGGTCCCGAGCCATACGACCAAACCGTCCAACCCGACTGTCCTAGAACTTCCAAATGGTCCGTCCGGAAGTTTTAGATCTCCGCTAATTGTCCCGAAACATCCGACCAAACCGTCCAACCCGACCGTCCCGGAATGTCCAAACGGTCCGTCCGGAAGAAGGTCCGGATCTCCTCTAGTTGTCCCGAACCATCCGACCAAACCGTCCAACCCGATCGTCCTGGAACTTCCAAACGGTCCGTCCGGAAGAAGGTCTGGATCTCCTCTAGTTATCCCGAACCATCTGACCACACCGTCCAAACCGACCTTCCCAGAACTTCCAAACGGTCCGTCCGTAAGAAGGTCCGGACCTCCTTTAGTTGTCCCGAACCATCCGACCAAACCGTCCAACCCGACCGTCCCGGAACGTCCAAACGGTCCGTCCGGAAGAAGGTCCGGATCTCCTCTAGTGGTCCCGAACAATCCGACCAAACCGTCCAACCCGATCGTCCCGGAACTTCCAAACGGTCCGTCCGGAAGAAGGTCTGGATCTCCTCTAGTTGTCCCGAACCATCCAACCACACCGTCCAACCGACCCGTCCTTCCAAACTGTTGGTCCCGAACCATACGACCAATCCGTCCAACCCAACTGTCCAAGAACTTCCAAATGGTCCGTCCGGAAGTTCTAGATCTCCTTTAATTGTCCCGAAACATCTGACCAAACCGTCCAACCCGACCAACCCGGACCTTCCAAACGGCCCGTCCGGAGGACGGTCCGGTTCTCCTTTAGTTCTCCCGAACAATCCGACCAAACCATCCAACCCGACCGTCCTGAACCATCGGACCAAACCGTCCAACCCGACCGTCTAGGACCCTCCAAACTGTTTGTCCCAAACCATCCGATCAAACCGTCCAACCCGACTGTCCCGGAACTTCCAAACGGTCCGTCTGGAGAAGGTCTGGAGCTCCTCGAGTTCTCCCGAACCATCCTACCAAACCGTCCAACCCGATCGTCCCGGAACTTCCAAACGGTCCGTCCGGAAGAAGGTCCGGATCTCCTCTAGTTGTCCCGAACCATCCGACCAAACCGTCCAACCCGACCGTCCCGGAACGTCCAAACGGTCCGTCCGGGAGAAGGTCCGGATCTCCTCTAGTTATCCAGAACCATCCGACCAAGCCGTCCAACCCGACCGCGCCGGACCTTCCAAACGGTCCCTCCGGAAGATGGTTCGGTTTTCCTCTAGTTCTCCCGAACCATCCGACCAATCCGTGCAAGCAAACCCCCCCGGACCCTCCAAACTATTGGTCACGAAGCATCCAACTAAACCGTCCAACCCGATCGTCCCGGAACTTCCAAACGGTCCGTCCGGAAGAAGGTCCGGATGTCATGTAGTTGCCCCGAACCATCCGACCAAACCGTCCAACCCGACTGTCCCGGAACGTCCAAACGGTCCGTCCGGAAGAAGGTCCGGATCTCCTCTAGTTGTCCCGAACCATCCGACCAGACCGTCCAACCCGTCCGTCCCGGAACGTCCAAACGGTCTGTCCGGAAGAAGGTCCGGATCTCCTCTAGTTGTCCCGAACCATCCGACCAGACCGTCCAATCTACTCTAGTTGTCCCGAACCATCCGACCAGACCGTCCAACCCGACCGTCCCAGAACGTCCAAACGGTCCGTCCGGAAGAAGGTCCGGATCTCCTCTAGTTGTCCCGAACCATCCGACCACACCGTCCAACCCAACCGTCCCGAAACGTCCAAACGGTCCGTCCGGATCTCCTCTAGTTGTCCCCAACCATCCCACCAAACCGTCCAACCCGATCGTCCCGGAATGTCCAAACGGTCCGTCCGGAAGAAGGTCCGGATCTCCTGCAGTTGTCCCGAACCATCCGACAAAACCGTCCAACCCGATCGTCCTGGAACTTCCAAACGGTCCGTCCGGAAGAAGGTCCGGATCTCCTCTAGTTATCCCGAACCATCTGACCACACCGTCCAACCCGACCTTCCCGGAACTTCCAAACGGTCCGTCCGGAAGAAGGTCCGGATCTCCTCTAGTTGTCCCGAACCATTCGACCAAACCGTCCAACCCGACCGTCCCGGAACGTCCAAACGGTCCGTCCGGAAGAAGGTCCGGATATCCTCTACTGGTCCCGAACCATCCGACCAAACCGTCCAACCCGATCGTCCCGGAACTTCCAAACGGTCCGTCCGGAAGAATGTCTGGATCTCCTCTAGTTGTCCCGAACCATCCCACCATACCGTCCAACCCGACCGTCCCTCCAAACTGTTGGTCCCGAGCCATACGACCAAACAGTCCAACCCGACTGTCCTAGAACTTCCAAATGCTCCGTCCGGAAGTTATAGATCTCCTCTAATTGTCCCGAAACATCGGACCAAACCGTCCAACCCGACCGTCCCGGAATGTCCAAACGGTCCGTCCGTAAGAAGGTCGGGATCTCCTCTAGTTGTCCCGAACCATCCGACCAAACCGTCCAACCCGATCGTCCCGGAACTTCCGAACGGTTCGTCCGGAAGAAGGTCCGGATCTCCTCTAGTTATGCCCGAACCATCTGACCACACCGTCCAAACCGACCTTCCCAAAACTTCCGAACGGTCCATCCGGAAGAAGGTCCGGATCTCCTGTAGTTGTCCGGAACCATCCGACCAAACCGTCCAACCCGACCGTCCCGGAACGTCCAAACGATCCGTCCGGAAGAAGGTCCGGATCTCCTCTAGTGGTCCCGAACCATCCGACCAAACCGTCCAACCCGATCGTCCCGGAACTTCCAAACGGTCCGTCCGGAAGAAGGTCTGGATCTCCTCTAGTTGTCCCGAACCATCCATCCACACCGTCCAACCCGACCGTCCCTTCAAACTGTTGGCCCCGAACCATACGACCAAGCCGTCCAACCCGACTGTCTTAGAACTTCCAAATGATCCGTCCGGAAGTTCTAGATCTCCTCTAATTGTCCCGAAACATCAGACCAAACCGTCCAACCCGACCATCACGGACCTTCCAAACGGTCCGTCCGGAAGAAGGTCCGGTTCTCCTCTAGTTCTCCCGAACCATCCAACCAAACCATCCAACCCGACCGTCCTGAACCATCCGACCAAACCGTCCAACCCGACCGTCTAGGAACCTTCAAACTGTTTGTCCCGAACCATCCGACCAAACCTTCCAACCCGACCGTCCCGGAACTTCCAAACGGTCCGTCTGGAAGAAGGTCTGGAGCTCCTCGAGTTCTCCCGAACCATCCTACCAAACCGTCCAACCCGATCGTCCCGGAACATCCAAACGGTCCGTCCGGAAGAAGGTCCGGATCACCTCTAGTTGTCCCGAACCATCCAACCCGACCGTCCCGGAACGTCCAAACGGTCCGTCCGGAAGAAGGTCCGGATCACCTCTAGTTGTCCAGAACCATCCGACCAAGCCGTCCAACCCGACCGCGCCGGACCTTCCAAACGGTACGTACGAAAGAAGGTTCGGTTCTCCCTTAGTTCTCCCGAACCATCCGACCAATCCGTCCAAGCCGACCACCCCGGACCCTCCTAACTATTGGTCCCGAAGCATCCGACTAAACCGTCCAACCCGATCGTCCCGGAACTTCCAAACGGTCCGTCCGGAAGAATGTCCGGATCTCATGTAGTTGTCCTGAACCATCCGACCAGACCGTCCAACCCGACCGTCCCGGAACGTCCAAACGGTCCGTCCGGAAGAAGGTCCGGATCTCCTGTAGTTGTCCCGAACCATCCGACCAGACCGTCCAACCCGACCGTCCCGGAACGTCCAAACGGTCCGTCCGGAAGAAGGTCCGGATCTCCTGTAGTTGTCCCGAACCATCCGACCAGACCGTCCAACCCGACCGTCTCGGAACGTCCAAACGGTCCGTCCGGAAGAAGGTCCGGATCTCCTCTAGTTGTCCCGAACCATCCGACCAGACCGTCCAACCCGACCGTCCCGGAACGTCCAAACGGTCCGTCCGGAAGAAGGTCCGGATCTCCTCTAGTTGTCCCGAACCTTCCGACCACGCCGTCCAACCCGACACTCCCGGAACGTCCAAACGGTCGGTCCGGAAGAAGGTCGGGATCTCCTCTAGTTGTCCCGAACCATCCGACCACACCGTCCAACCCGACCGTCCCGGAACGTCCAAACGGTCCGTCCGGAAGAAGGTCCGGATCTCCTCTAGTTGTCCCGACCCATCCGACCAGACACCGAACCGTCGAAGCCGACCGTCCCGGAATGTCCAAACGGTCCGTCCGGAAGAAGGTCCGGATCTCCTCTAGTTCTCCCGAACCATCTGACCACACCGTCCAACCCGACATTCCCGGAACTTCCAAACGGTCCGTCCGGAAGAAGGTCCGGATCTCCTCTAGTTGTCCCGAACCATCCGACCAAACCGTCCAACCCGACCGTCCCGGAACGTCCAAACGGTCCGTCCGGAAGAAGGTCCGGATCTCCTCTAGTTGTCCCGAACCATCCGACCAAACCGTCCAACCCGATCGTCCCGGAACTTCCAAACGGTCCGTCCGACCGTCCCGGAACATCCAAACGGTCCGTCTGGAAGAAGGTCTGGAGCTCCTCGAGTTCTCCCGAACCATCCTACCAAACCGTCCAACCCGATCGTCCCGGAACTTCCAAACGGTCCGTCCGGAAGAAGGTCCGGATCTCCTCTAGTTGTCCCGAACCTTCCGACCGAACCGTCCAACCCGACCGTCCCGGTGCGTCCAAACGGTCCGTCCGGAAGAAGGTCCGGATCTCCTCTAGTTGTCCAGAACCATCCGACCAAGCCGTCCAACCCGACCACGCCGGACCTTCCAAACGGTACGTCCGGAAGACGGTTCGGTTCTCCTTTAGTTCTCCCGAACCATCCGACCAATCCGTCCAAGCCGACCACACCGGACCCTCCGACCTATTGGTCCCGAAGCGTCCGACTAAACCGTCCAACCCGATCGTCCCGGAACTTCCAAACGGTCCGTCCGGAAGAATGTCCGGATCTCATGTAGTTGTCCCGAACCATCCGACCAAACCGTCCAACCCGACCATCCCGGAACGTCCAAACGGTCCGTCCGGAAGAAGGTCCGGATCTCCTCCAGTTGTCCCGAACCATCCGAGCAGACCGTCCAACCCGACCGTCCCGGAACGTCCAAACGGTCCGTCCGGAAGAAGGTCCGGATCTCCTCTAGTTGTCCCGAACCATCCGACCACACCGTCCAACCCGACCGTCCCGGAACGTCCAAACGGTCCGTCCGGAAGAAGGTCCGGATCTCCTCTAGTTGTCCCGAACCAACCCACCAAACGCTAAATTGAGCTGGCTGCAAAAGATTCTGTCTCCAGGTTGGAAAAGTTTAAAGCTGTAAACGCTGGCAAGAAGGAAAAGCAAATTCAGGAGAGAAAGAGGCTTGCAGATGAAAAGAAAGCCAGTTTGGCTGAAGTTAAGAAGAAGAAGTCAGATGAGGGAGCCAAGAAAGTTTCTGCCAAAGATGCTGTTGTCAAAGCTAAGAGGGCGCCAGTTGTGGACACCCTCAAGAGAACCAGAGCTGCTGGTGGACCAGTTGATCTGTCTTTGAGCAAAGTTCCTAAGAAGCCTCGGTCAGAAACTGTAACTGAAACCAGCAAGAATAAGAAACAGCAGCAAGAAGAAGAAGAGGCTACATGGAGAGCCGAAGCTGAGAAAAGAAAATCTCACAGTGCTCTACTCATAAAGCTGCATGACTTAATGGAGTTATTGCCGGATGTTTCAGGAGCTGAACGAGCTGCTCTAAATTCTCAAATTCAAGATCTCAAGAAAGTAGTCTTCAACACATCTGATGCCCCAAAGATGTCTCAGTTCAAATGGATACATGGAAGACAGACAAGGCAATCAAGGTAGAGCTTCATGAGTTGCTGAGAAAAGAAGAGAAAGCTGTAGGAGATGAGAAAACAGATCTGATTCTGCAAATGGAACGCCTTACATCTCAGCTCTCCATGGAGTACAAAGAGCTATGGAGCAAATATCAGGATAACAAGTTGCATAGAAGAATAGATGCCTTATCAATGGAATTGTCCTCTTGCTCAGATGAAGCCCGTAAGAAGGTCCTGCAGGATGAGATAGCTGCAGTCAATTTGAGGATTATCAAGTTAGATTGTTCAACTGCTCCTATCTCAGTAGTTCCTCTTCAACAAATAAGTGCTCCAGCTCTTCAGCCGAGTGTGCCAGCTGAGTCTCAGGCAATATCCTCAGCTGGGCTAGAGATTGTGCCTGCTCTTGAATCCATAGAAGATATTCTTGCAGAGCTAAACTCAAGTGGAAAGCAGCTAGAAAAGAATCTAGATGATTCTATGGCCCAGCTCAGAACATCTTTCGATGCTAATCCCCCTGTGTCACAGGTGGCTAGCCCAGACATACCAGAGGAAAGGAAGAAAATCTCAGAGTTCAACCAGCATTGAATCTATTTCCACCCTGGATGTTCAGAAACCAATGTCTCATTCTCAGTTTCTAGTCTCTGAAGCTGAAGAACAAGCTACACCAAAGGCTCAAGCGCTTTCATCTCCAAGACCAGCTTCAGTAGTGTCTCCAGTGGCTGCAGAACCAACAAGTCCACAGCTGTCTCAACCAGCTGTGTCTTAGGCAAGAGAAGAAGTTCAGGCTCAAGACTCTCACCGGTCTCCATCACCTGTACCACCGCCAGCTGACCCAGCTCAGTCAGTTCACGCACCTGTGTCATCACCTGTGACACAGGTCAATAAGTCAGCTGAGCAAGAAGATAGCTCAGAAAGCTCATCTGATGATGGAAGAGGTGTGTCTGTGACTCCTCCAAGGCCAAGAGCAGCCAGAGCTGATTCTGATGAAGATTATCAGGTAGCGAGTTCATCTCCAAGTGCCAAATCAGCAGAAGAAGCTGAAGAAGAAGAAGAAGAGGTAGCAGTTGCAGAACATGAGGATAGCCCTCCCAGTCACTCAGTTGGAAAAGAAGACATGGAAGAAAAGTATCATTATATCTTTTCTCATGCTCTGAGGACTGAGGTAAATCAAATGCAATTCATTTCCAGAGCTGCTGCCAAGAAATTGCCAAAGAGTGATCCCAAGAGATCAAAGAGCAAAGTTGCCTCAATGAGACCAAGTTCATTCATTAAGATGAGGTCAACAAATCCATATTTCTCTGAAGATCAGGAGTTTATAGCCCCAACTTGCTCAGACCCCAGATTCCACAATGATCATCAAAGGGGTGTATACCATGAGATTCTTGCCTCAAAAGGATTTGTGGATTGCAAGACCATAGACTGGTCAGCTATGACAGATTCAAGACTGAGAGCAGTTCCTTCTCTGATCCAAGCCTCAGGTCTTAAATTCTTATGCAATCTCCAGCAAGATTATGATCCTGAGATCATCAAGGAGTTCTATGCCACAGTTTGGATAGAACAGGAGAATCAAGATGTTATGCTCTGGAAGACAAGAGGTCAACTTCTTTCAATCACAGCTCCAGAGTTCAACAGCTTAATGCATGCCCCTCTGGAACTAGGCATGCCAAATCTTTTCAAGCTTGCACCAGTTCCTAATGAAGTGAGAAGAAAATTTTATCCAAGGAACTTCAGATTTCCTACCAAAGCCCCTTCAGATCATGTCTATTTCAAGGGTATAACCAACACAGCCAAGCATCTGATCAAGATACTCAATGTCACTCTTCAACCCAAAGGGGGAAACACAGATGCTGTCTACAATGCAACCTGGCAGATATTGGTGCATATAGCTAAAAATCAGCACTTTGATGTAGTAAGATACATTTTTCATGAGATAGATGCTGTCACCAAGGACAAAAAGGCTAAGCTGAGGTATGAATCGTACATCATGTACATGATCCTTCAAAGAACAGGTCTTCTGGATTCTACTCTTGATCTCTCTGTGAAGACTATCAAAACCCAGCTTAGACCTCAGGCAGATGAATATCCAGATGAGGTTGCAGCCCCTGCTTTATTTGGAGACTCTCCTGGACCAGCTGTGTCATCTCCCAGTCACACAGCTGCTCCACCTGCTCCTCCACGGTCATCACCTGTTTCATGCCAAGTCCCCATCGGTGCCACATCTGCTGCACCTGTGCCAGACCCAGCTGATGCTGATGATGATGATGATGACACCTCCTCAGACCCTGCCAGAGCTTATCAGAACAAGATCATGCCAGTTCAATTTGCTGCTCTGCGTAAAGAAAATCGCCAGCTTCGAGAAGAGATCTCCCATCTGAAAGCCAACATGGATCAAGTTCAATCTCAGCTCTCAGATATGTCCAACCAGCTCTCAGAGGTTATTCAGCTGCTGAAGAGCAAGTCTTCTTGAGTGTAAGCAGAATCTACAGGTTCCATGAAGAAAGGTTATCCAGAGAAGGATGGCCACCAAAAAGGGTACAAGGTGGTTTCAAGGACAAAGAGATGGCTGTGCTAGGCAGCTGTGCCACAGCTGAGAAGAAGCCGGTGCTGTGCAGGGAGCTGCAAGCAGGGTGATGGTGGCTTGATGCGTCAAGGGCCGTGACTTCAGTTGGTGGCAGGTAAAGCCTAGATTTGCTAGTTTCTTTGAGTCCATAGGAATCACCCGTACTATCAAGAGGGATGAAATAGTAGCAGTTGTCTAAGGGAACCTTGCTCATTGCTCAGAGTGTTGGTCAAGGGGATTGGTGCTTTGAGGCCAATTGCCTTGTGTCAATAGCTTTGCACAAAGTATGTAGGTGTTTTGTGTTAGTGCTTTGCAGTACTAACAGTGAAAACCCTAGAGCTTTAGGCACCTGTGTGACACAGCTGTGTCACAGGTGGTCTTCCGCTCTATGACTCAGGTACATCTCTGTACCAGGGGAGAGCTTGAAAATGCTAAAGTACCTGCACTGCGATAGGCGGTCTGATGTGTCAGAAGTCTGTCGGAGGCTCTCTCCTTATAGGTATTAGAGTCTGAGGTATGCTGAGGGTATGTCATGTGCCAGGACCGGGCTGAGTAGTGTGGCTATCAGCTAAGGGTTCACCTGTGTGTGCCGCCGGTGACACAGGTGTCGGTCTGCCTGAGCCGGGTACAGTTGGGCGTAGGGTGTAGCTGTGTCACCGGCGGTTGACACCGGTGGCTCACTTAATCCTACGTGGCAACAGGGTAACGATCAGGTGCCTGTGGACCCTATATATAGGGGACCAGGGGAGGACTCTGTCCTCAACCTTGCTCAAATCAGTGATTCACATACGACCGTTGCAAAGCCTCCAACCACTCCACAAGAGCCAAGAGCCTAAGGGTTAGTTCAAGTGGGTTTGTGAGCTAGAGCACGAGCAAAGGTTCCTCCAAGAGATTGCTGCTGCATCATCTGTTACTCTTGGAGTTTGTCTACTCCTAGACGGGTGTAGGAGTTGCTGGTATCACCCAAGCTTGTGTGGGCTGAACCAGTAGTTTGTGAAGGTGTTCTGAGGTCTACCTGCTGCAAGGCAAAAGGATCTCCACAAGCAAAAAGGAAGAGTCCTGAAGGATTAGGTACTCGGAGAAGAAGCATGTTTTAGTGCTGGCCAGCTCTTAGGAGTGGTCTCTCCAACGGAGACGTACCTTCTCTGCAAAGAGTTGGGAACTTCGGTGAAAAACCCCTGAGTCTCATTTACTTTCTTGTATGGCATGCATATCTGTTTATCTTTGCTTGTCTGTGTCTCTTAGACTTGATCTGCTAAGTTTACCTTTTCACCTGTGGTAGATTACCTTTATACCTGTGTGTGATCACCTGTTACAAAGTTGCTTCATTCACTTGTATTCACCTGTATCAACACCTGTGTCACAAGCAGTCTAAGTAGAGCACCTGTGTTAGGTTAACTCTTCACCGGTGTCTTCTACCTGTGTGACAGCTGTGTGTTAATTTACACATAGTTTCCACCTGTGTCACTCATCTGTGTCACAGCTGTCCACTATTAACTTGTGAAGTTAATCTGACAACTTAAACAAAAGATTAAAAGAGGGAAATTTTATAAGCCAACTATTCACCCCCCCCCTAGTCGGCATCTCGGTCCTTTCAGCAGCGTTTCACGCTCGATCGATTTTCCGATTTTGGATGATAAGTTGAAGTACAAGGTAGCAAACTGAAGTGCATGTATCCAAAGTTGTAGCACCTTGATACACTTGACAAACTTATGATCAAGATACTTTTTTGTCAAAAACAAAAATAACACAAATTCCGTGGTTTATATTATTCAAAGCCAAGCAAGCAAATACTCTCTCCCATAGGAAAGTAGATGAAAAGGTGTCATCAGTTCTCTACACTTACTTTTCATATTTGAACAAATGTAGAAAGTAAACATTAAAACAAACGATTGAGATAGAGAAACCTAGCTAGTGAAAAAATAGCATTTATAAGTGAACAAGCAACTTACATTAAAATGTTCGACTATCTCATTGAGATCATCCTTACGATGTGCCACCTTCCCTCCCTGTTCCAGCACATGCAGACATTTACAATTGGCACAGTATATGCCATGGAAAAATATTGTGCAATAAGTAAACCGTCCAACCAAACCGTCCAACCCGACCGTCCCGGACCTTCCAAACGGTCCGTCCGGAAGAAGGTCCCGTTCTCCTCTAGTTCTCCCGAACCATCCCACCAAACCATCCAACCCGACTGTCCCAGACCCTCAAAACTGTTTGTCCCGAACCATCCGACCAAACCGTCCAACCCGACCGTCTTGGACCCTCCAAACTGTTGGTCCGAACCATCTGACCAAACCGTCCAACCCGACAATCCCGGGCCCTCCAAACTGTTGCTCCCAACCCATCCAACCACACCGTCCAATCCGACCGTCCCGGAACTTCTAAACTGTCCGTCCGGAACAAGGTCTGGATCTCCTGTAGTTGTCCCGAACCATCCGACCAAACCGTCCAACCCGACCGTCCCGGAACGTCCAAACAGTCCGTCCGGAAGAAGGGTAGTTATCCCGAACCATCCGACCAAACCGTCCAACCCGATCGTCCCGGAACTTCCAAACGGTCCGTCCGGAAGAAGGTCCGGATCTCCTCTAGTTGTCCCGAACCATCCAACCACACCGTCCAACCCGACCTTCCCGGAACTTCCAAACGGTCCGTTCGGAGGAAGGTCCGGATCTCCTCTACTTGTCCCGAACCATCCGACCAAACCGTCCAACCTGACTGTCCCTCCAAACTGTTGGTCCCGAACCATACGACCAAACCGTCCAACCCGACTGTCCTAGAATTTCCAAATGGTCCGTCCGGAAGTTCTAGATCTCCTCGAATTGTCCCGAAACATCCGACCAAACCGTCGAACCCGACCATCCCGGACCTTCCAAACGGTCCGTCCGGAAGAAGGTCCGGTTATCCTCTAGTTCTCTCGAACCATCCGACCAAACCATCCAACCCGACCGTCCCGGACCCTCCAAACTGTTGGTCCCGAACCATTCGACCAAATCGTCCAACCCGACCGTCCCGGAACTTCAAAACGGTACCGTCCGGAAGAAGGTCCCGATCTCCTCAAGTTGTCCCGAACCATCCAACCTAATCGTCCAACCCGACCGTCTCAGACCCTCCAAACTGTTGGTCCCGAACCATCCGACCAAACCGTCCAACCCGACTGTCCCGGACCTTCCAAATGGCCCGTCCGAAAGAAGGTCCGGTCCTCCTCTAGTTCTCCCGAACCATCCGACCAAACCATCTAACCCGACCGCCCCGGACCCACCAAACTGTTGGTCCTGAACCATCCAACCAAACCGTCCAACCCGACCGTCTCGGACCCTCCAAACTGTTGGCCCCGAACCATCCGACCCGACTATCCTGGACCTTCCAAACGGTCCGTCCGGAAGAAGGTTCGGCTCTCCTCTAGTTCTCCCGAACCATCCGACCAAACCGTGCAACCCGATCGTTCCGGACCCTCCAAACGGTTGGTCCCAAACCATCCGACCAAAGCGTCCAAACCAACCGTCACGGACTCTTCAAACTGTTGGTCCCGAACCATCCGACCAAAGCGTCCAACCTGACCGTCCCGGACCCTCCAAACTGTTTGTCCCGAATCATCCGCCCAAATCATGCAACGTGACCGTCCCGGACCCTCCAAACTATTGGTCCCGAATCATCCCGACCAAATCGTCCAACCCGACGGTCTCGGACGCTCCACACTGTTGGTCCCGAACCATGAGACCAAACCTGACCGTCCCGGAGAAAACAAACGGTTCGACCGGAAGAAGGTCCGGATCTCCTCTTGCTGTCCCAAACCATCCGACCAAACCGTCCAACCCGACCATCCCGGACCTTCCAAACGGTCCGTCCGGAAGAAGGTCCGGCTCTCCTCTAGTTCTCCCGAACTATCCAACAAAACCATCCATCCCGACCGTCTCGGGCCCTCAAAACTGTTGGTCCCCAACCATCCGACCAAACCGTCCAACCCGACCGTCTCGGAGCCTCCAAACTGCTGATCCCAAACCATCCGACTAAACCGTCCAACCCGACTGTCCCGGACCTTCCAAACTGTTGGTCCAGAATTATCAAACCAAATCATGCAACCCGACCGTCTCGGACCATCCAAACGGTTGGCCCCGAACCATCCGACCAAATCGTTCAACCCGACCGTCTCGGACGCTCGAAACTGTTGGTCCCGAACCATCCGACCAAACCCGACCGTCCCGGAACATACAAATGGTCTGTCCGGAAGAAGGTCCGGATCTCCTCTTGCTGTCCCAAACCATCCGACCAAAGTTTCCAACCCGACCGTCCCGGACCTTCCAAACGGTCCGCCCGGAAGAAGGTCCGGTTCTCCTCTAGTTCTCCCGCACCATCCGACCAAACCGTCCAACCCGACCGACTCGGAACATACAAACGGTCAGTCCGGAAGAAGGTCCGGATCTCCTTTTGCTGTCCCAAACCATCCGACCAAAGTGTCCAACCCGACCGTCCCGGACCTTCCAAACGGTCCGTCCGGAAGAAGGTCCGGTTCTCCTCTAGTTCTCCCGAACCATCCGACCAAACCATCCAACCCGACCGTCCCGGACCCTGCAAACTGTTGGTCCGGAACCATCCGATCAAACCGTCCAACCCGACCGTCTTGGACACTCCAAACTGTTGGTCCCGAACTATCCAACCAAACCGTCCAACCCGACCGTCCCGGACCTTCCAAACGGTCCGTTCGGAAGAAGGTCCGGATCTCCTCTAGTTGTCCCGAACCATCTGACCAAAGCGTCCAACCCGATCGTCCCGGAACATCCAAACGGTCCGTCAGGAAGAAGGTCCGGATCTCCTCTAATTGTCCCGAACCATCCAACCAAAACGTCCAACCCAACCGTCCCGGAACTACCAAACGGTCCGTTTGAAAGTGAAGCTCCTGGAATGAGATCAATTTGATGCTCAATGCCTCTCATGGGAGGAAGTCCTGCAGGTATTTCTTCAGGAAACACATCTTGATAATTCTGCAAAACTTTTGAAACAACACTAGGAAGATTGGTGAGATCGTTAGTCGTAGTCAAAGTATCCTTGTAGATGAGAACAATATACATAGTTTCAGAACTATTTCTCATCTCCTTGATATTCAGTTTATTAGTGATCATGACTAATTTCTTGTCTTCCTTATCTATTCTTCCTTTCAAATTAATTTTGTCATCTCCCAATTTTGCTTCCACTTTCTTTTGCATGTGTTGAGCAAGAATTTGATTAGGAGTCATGGGAAACAGTTTCATATTTCTTTCTCCTATCTTGAACATGTAGGTATTGGTTCTTCCATCATGTGTGACATGTCTATCATAAAACCAAGGCCTTCCTAAAAGTATATGGCATACAGTCATAGGCACAACATCACAAGTAATGGTTTCAACATAATCTTTGATTTTAAATGTGACATTAACCATGTGTTGTATTTTAACACTGCCAAAATCACTAAGCCATTGAACATTGTATGGGTGGGGATGCTTGATCAATTTCAATCCAAGTTTATCACACATCTCTTTACTAGCAAGGTTATGACAACTACCTCCATCGATAATTAACTTGACTACCTTGTCATTTACCTTAGCTTGTGTTTGAAAGAGATTGGATCTTTGTGGGTGCTCGTCTTCTTGGTGTTGCACACTGAGGACCTTAGTGACAACAAGCGCACTTCCAGTCTCAAAAGTACAACCGGCGTAGTCTTGCCTTTCTTCTTGAGCATCTCCAACTCTTTCTTCATCTGCAGTGGGTTCTGCCTCTTCTTCATCTCCTGAGATGTATTCTCCATCTTCATTGATTAACATGACTCTGTTATTGGGGCACTCTCTTGAGATGTGTCCTCGTCCTTGACATTTGAAGCATACAATCTCCCTTGATCGAGTAGTGGATCCACTCGATGACGTTGTGGAGGCGGTAGGCTTCTTCTTGCCTGGATAAGGGGCTGACTTTGCCACAGAAGAGGGACTATTGTTAGAAGCAAATGAATTACTAGTTGAAGATGTACCTCTACCCAAACCAAAACGAGCTTTGGGTGCATATGAAGGAGCCTTCAAGCTAAATGATGGTGTCGATCTTGACTTGGCATATTTAGCATCTTCTTGTAGTTGTGGTTCGGCCTTTTCTGCTTGATGCACCAACTCAACCACGGTTTGGTAGGGTTGGTAAACCACAATGCGTTTGATATCATGGCGAAGACCATGCAAGAAGCGAGACAGAGTTTGCTCTTCGTCTTCTCGAACACTTGCCCGAATCATGGCTTGTTCCATGCCTTTATAGTATTCCTCCACGGTACTAGGACCCTGTGTCAAAGCTTGTAGTTTGTCAAATAAATTACGTTTATAATGTAAAGGCACAAACCTTGTTTTCATTTCTTTCTTCATTTCGACCCATGTGGAAATTGGTGGCTCGCCATATTCTTCTCTTTGGTTTTGGACTTGCTCCCACCAAATAAGAGCATAGCCATCAAATTCCAAAGCGGCCATTGCAAGCTTCTTCTCCTCCGAATAGTTGTGCATCCGGAAGATCTTATCTACCTTCAATTCCCATGTTAAATAAGCATCGGGATCGGAATTACCTTCAAACCTGGGAATGGTAAATTTGAGTCTGCCGAATTTCTCTTCTTGATGATGATCATCATGGCGTCTTTGTTGGTAGGCATCATTGCGGTAGATGCGGAAAGGGGCAGCAGGGTTGTTTCCTTGACCGAGTGGAGGAGGTGGTGCTGAAGAAGCAGCAGCTCGTCGTCTTCGGGACTGAGCTTCGCGTGCTATTCGTGCCGCAGCTTCTTCGTCGGTTTCATCTAGTTCTTCTTCCTCACCATGGACACTAGCTTCTCCCGCCAATTGCTTGCGTAGCTCTGAACCTACCTCGGTGAGGATCTCCTTTCGAAGAATGCTCATATTTTCATTCAATTGCTCATTGAAGTCATTGGTGAGCTTCTCGAGGTCAGTTCGAGTAACAAAAGCGGGGCTCATGGGGCTTTCTTCGGTTCCTGCCATGGTTAGCTCAAAGCAAAGAAATAGCACAATTTAACTATTTGGATGTGGGTTCACTCAGTCCCTTCCCTTTGCTTACCGAAGTTCTTATGAAGACTTCTTTGATTGAAGAACAACGGGTACTCCAGTAGTAGTAAAATGGTGAAGGTGATGAATTGAGTGAATCAAGGCCCAAGTGCTGTAATAAGACAATGGCTATCTTGCTGGAGCTTGGAAGGTTAGTGTATTACCTATGCAATTGAAATTCTAGGTATTGTAATGATAAGTAGTAATCCACACTAGAAATTCAATACTTAGTTGCGATCACAAAAATTTGAGTGTGAAGAATGAAACAACTCGTGTTGCACAAGTGGGAAAAACAATAGCTTGGTTGCACTTTTTATTGGGCTTCAGATTTGCACATGAGATCACAAGTTTGGCTTAGCTTTTGAATTGTAAGCAATGCCCAAAAGATATTGACCAAGGCTCTTTCTTCTTTCTTTTCTTTTGATTGATACTTCTTTTTCTTTTCCTTCTTTTTCTTTTGTACCAAGGTCAATTTTACAACAAGGGCTTAACAAGAAAAGTAACTCTTAATTTGAGTTCTAGGAATGATATCAAATGTGCAAAGCCCAAACAATCTTTGTAAGCTAGACCTTATAGGTATGCAAAGTATTGAGTAATGGATAGATGATGTGATTACTCAAAGATTCAAAAGATTGGAGTGAAGAATATATTTTTGTGATCAGCAAGTAAGCAAGATTCTAATGGATTAAAACCTAGCAAAACTCACTGAAGTTTTCAATTGAAACTACGGGTTTGAAGAACAATATTTTTGTGTGGCTTTTTTTGGATAGGAAGAACGACACAAAGTAAAGATACAAATCCTACCGTGTCAACCTCGAGCTCTGATACCAGATGATGTGAACCACCCTGAAGGAGGATGATCAAATCCGAAGTTTGCCCGATTTTCACGACGTAGGATCCTGGATAACTAGCCTGTGAAGCCTGATGAATGACACGGCCAACCACCGTCTTTATTACGGAAGCCTGCAGCACTCGATTCACCCAACCACACACTTCGGCCCTTTTGTTACTCACTAACGTGGAGCAACGTGTTCAAGCAATCTTCGAAGAAATCACAAGAACAACGGAGTAGCAAACTCAGATAACTCCCTATTCCCTTGAGGTGGAAATAGCTCACACTCTAGAGGAACAAGAGTTCTCTTCAATTCTGAAATTCTTCACTAGTCTTTACATGGGGAGAGGTCCTCATATTTATAGAGGATTATATGACTTAATGACTAAGTTATGCTACAGTAAGATGGCCGCTACAGTACATGCGCGTGCTACAGTACACAGTGCGCGTGCTACAGTACACATAGCTACAGTATGACGGTTCAAAACAGTACAAAGAAATCTTAAATATCTGAGTTCAGAAAGACAAATCGGTGATGCCGGATTTGGAAATCGGTAGCACCGGGATTGGCTTCTGTACTCGGAAGCTGCTTCGACTTGGGAACTCGGTACATCCGGTTTAAAAGTCGGTGGCACCGGAATGGTCTTCTGGAGTTCTTTGTTTTTGTTTGAAGACTCGGTGCGTCCGGTTTTGGAAGTCGGTAGCACCGGAATCGTCTTCTGGACTTCTTCGATTTGGGGAACTCGGTGCGTCCGGTTTAGGAAGTCGGTAGCACCGGGATCGGCTTCTGTTTTGAGGACTCAAGCCGGAAGTTGAAGACCTTTAAGGCTGACAAGTCGGTGACTCCGGTTTTGGAAATCGGTAGCACCGGAATTGTCTTCTGAAACTTCCTCCAAGTCCTTTTCCTCAAACCTAAGTGTGCAAATGATCAAGGCATTAGGTAGCACACCATTCAAGCTCAAATCTAGTGGGCATTCATTAAGGAAAAGATTCACCTGTTGAGCGATTTGTCGAGTTCTTGCCCTTGTCATGGGTCCTTGTTGAGCCTGGGGTATTGGAATGTCAATTGATGAGGATGGACTTGTGTGACTCCTAGGGCCATTCTCATCAAAACTATTGGTCCCGAACCATCTGACCAAACCGTCCCAACCCGATCGTCCCGGAACTTCCAAACGGTCCGTCCGGAAGAAGGTCCGGATCTCCTCTTGTTGTCCTGAACAATCCGACCCGACCGTCCCGGACCCTCCAAACTGTTGGTCCCGAATCACCTGACCAAATCATGCAACCCGACCGTCTCGGACCCTCCAAACTGTTGGTCCCGAACCATCCGACCAAACCCGACCGTCCTGGAACATACAAACGATCCGCCCGGAAGAAGGTCCGGATCTCCTCTAGTTCTTCCAAACCAACTGACCAAACCGTCCAACCCGACCGTCTCGGACCCTCCAAACTGTTGGTCCCGAACCATCCGACCAAACCGTCCGACCCGACCGTCCTGGACCCTCCAAACTGTTGGTCCCAAACCATCCGACCAAACCGTCCAACCCGATCGTCCCGGACCTTCCAAACGGTCCGTCCGGAAGAAGGTCCGGATCTCCTCTAGTTGTCCCGAACCGTCCGAACAAACCGTCGAACCCGACCGTCCCGTAACTTCCAAACGGTCCGTCTAGAAGAAGGTCCGGGTATCCTCTAATTGCCCCAAACCATCCGACCAAACCGTCCAACCCGACCGTCCCGGACCCCCCAAACTGTTGGTCCGGAACCATCCGACCAAACCGTCCAACCCGATCGCCTTGGACACTCCAAATGATCCGTCCGGAAGGACAAGATCTCCTCTAAATGTCCCAAATCATCTGACCAAACCGTCCGACCCGACCATCCCGGACCTTCCAAACGGTCTGTCCGGAAGAAGGTCCGGTTCTCCTCTAGTTCTCCCGATCCATCCGACCAAACCATCCAACCCGATCATCCCGGACCCTGCAAACTGTTGTCCCGAACCATTCAACCAAACCGAACAACCCGACCGTCTTGGACCCTCCAAACTGTTGGTCCCAAACCATCCGACCAAACCGTCAACCCAGATCGTCCTGGATCTTCCAAACGGTCCGTCCGGAAGAAGGTCCGGATCTCCTCTAGTCGTCCCGAACCGTCCGACCAAACCGTCCAACCCGACCGTCCCGAAACTTCCAAACGGTCCGTCCGGAAGAAGGTCTCGATCTCCTCTAGTTGCCCCAAACCATCCGACCAAACCGTCCAACCCGACCATCCCGGACCCTCCAAACTGTTGGTCCCGAACCATCCGACCAAACCGTCCAACCCGACAGTCCCGGAACATCCAAACAGTCCGTTCGGAAGAAGGTCCGAATGTCCTCGACTTGCCCCGAACCATCCGACCAAACCGTCCAACCCGACCGTCCCGGACCCACAAAACTGTTGGTCCCGAACCATCCGACCAAACCGTCCATCCCGACCGTCCCGGAACATCCAAACGGTCCGTCGGGAAGAAGGTCCGGATCTCCTCTAGTTGTCCCGAACCATCCGACCAAACCGTCGAACCCGACCATCTCAGACCCTCCAAACTGTTGGTCCCGAAACATCTGACCAAACCGTCCAACCCGACCGTCCAAAACTTTCCAAACGGTCCGTCCGGAAGAAGGTCCGGTTCTCCTCTAGTTCTCCCGAACCATCCGACCAAACCGTCCAACCCGACCGTCCCGGACCCTCCAAACTGTTGGTCCCGAAGCATCCGACCGAACCGTCCAAGACGACCATCCCGGGCCCTCCAAACTATTGGTCCCGAACCATCCGACCAAACCGTCCAACCCGACCGTCCCGGAACTTCCAAACAGTCCGTTCGGAAGAAGGTCCGAATGTCCTCTACTTGCCCCGAACCATCCGACCAAACCGTCCAACCCGACCGTCCCGGACCCTCCAAACTGTTGGTCCCGACCCATCCGACGAAACCGTCCAACCCGACCGTCCCGGAACTTCCAAACGGTCCGTCCGGAAGAAGGTCCGGATCTCCTCTAGTTGTCCCGAACCATCCGACCAAACCGTCGAACCTGACCGTCTCAGACCCTCCAAACTGTTGGTCCCGAAACATCCGACCGAACCGTCCAACCCGACCGTCCCAAACCCGACCGTCCCGGAACATTCGAACGATCCGCCCGGAAGAAGGTCCGGATCTCCTCTAGTTCTTCCGAACCAATTGACCAAACCGTCCAACCCGACCGTCTCGGACCCTCCAAACTGTTGGTCCCGAACCATCCGACTAAACCGTCCAACCCGACCGTCCTGGACCCTCCAAACTGTTGGTCCCAAACCATCCGACCAAACCGCCCAACCCGACCGTCCCGGAACTTCCAGACGGTCCGTCCGGAAGAAGGTCCGGATATCCTCTAGTTGCCCCAAACCATCCGACCAAACCGTCCAACCCGACCGTCCCGGACCCTCCAAACTGTTGGTCCCGAACCATCCGACCAAACCGTCCAACCCGACTGTCCTGAACACTCCAAATGGTCCATCTCCTCTAATTGTCCTAAATCATCTGACCAAACCGTCCAACCCGACCATCCCGGACCTTCCAAACGGTCCGTCCGGAAGAAGGTCCGGTTCTCCTCTAGTTCTCCCGAACCATCCGACCACACCATCCAACCCGACCGTCCCGGACCCTCCAAACTGTTGTCCCGAACCATTCGACCAAACCGAACAACCCGACCGTCTTGGACCCTCCAAACTGTTGGTCCCAAACCATCCGACCAAACCGTCCAACCAGACCGTCCTGGACCTTCCAAACGGTCCGTCCGGAAGAAGGTCCGGATCTCCTCTAGTTGTACCGAACCGTCCGACCAAACCGTCCAACCCGACCGTTCCGGAACTTCCAAACGGTCCGTCGGGAAGAAGGTCCGGATCTCCTCTAGTTACCCCAAACCATCCGACCAAACCGTCCAACCCGACCGTCCCGGACCCTCCAAACTGTTGGTCCCGAACCATCCGACCAAACCGTCCAACCCGACCGTCCCGGAACTTCCAAACAGTCCGTTCGGAAGAAGGTCCGAATGTCCTCTACTTGCCCCGAACCATCCGACCAAACCGTCCAACCCGACCGTCCCGGACCCTCCAAACTGTTGGTCCCGACCCATCCGCCCAAACCGTCCAACCCGACCGTCCCGGAACTTCCAAACGGTCCGTCCGGAAGAAGGTCCGGATCTCCTCTAGTTGTCCCGAACCGTCCGACCAAACCATCCAACCCGACCGTCCCGGACCCTCCAAACTGTTGTCCCGCACCATTCGACCAAACCGAACTACCCGACCGTCTTGGACCCTCCAAACTGTTGGTCCCAAACCATCCGATCAAACCGTCCAACCAGACCGTCCTGGACACTCCAAATGATCCGTCCGGAAGGGCAAGATCTCCTCTAATTGTCCCAAATCATCCGACCAAACCGTCCAACCCGACCATCCCGGAACTTCCAAACAGTCCGTTCGGAAGAACGTCCGAATGTCCTCTACTTGCCCCAAACCATCCGACCAAACCGTCCAACCCGACCGTCCCGGACCCTCCAAACTGTTGGTCCCGACCCATCCGACCAAACCGTCCAACCCGACAGTCCTGGAACTTCCAAACGGTCCGTCCGGAAGAAGGTCCGGATCTCCTCTAATTGTCCCGAACCATCCGACCAAACCGTCGAACCCGACCGTCTCAGTCCCTCCAAACTGTTGGTCCCGAAACATCCGACCAAACCGTCCAACCCGACCGTCCCAAACCTTCCAAACGGTCGGTATGGAAGAAGATCCGGTACTCCTCTAGTTCTACCGAACCATCCGACCAAACCATCGAACCCGACCGTCTCGGACCCTCCAAAACTGTTGGTCCCGAACCATCCGACCAAACCATCCAACCCGACCATCTTGGACCGTCCGAACTGTTGGTCTCGAACTATCTGACCAAACCGTCCAACCCCACCGTCCCTGGCCCTCCAAACTGTTGGTCCCAAACCATCCGACAAAACCGTCCAACCCGACCATCTCGGACCCTCCAAACTTCTGGTCCCGAACCATCCGACCAAACCGTCGAACACGACCGTCCCGGACCCTCCCAAGCTGTCGCAACCCGACCGTCTCGGACCCTCCAAACTGTTGGTCGCAAACCATCCGACCAAACCGTCCAACCCGACCGTCCCGGACCCTCCAAACTGTTGGTCCCGAACCATCCGACCAAACCGTCCAACCCGACCGTCTTGAACACTCCGAATGGTCCGTCCGGAAGGACTAGATCTCCTCTAATTGTCCCAAATCATTTGACCAAACCGTCCAACCCGACCATCCCGGACCATCCAAACGGTCCGTCCGGCAGAAGGTCCGGTTCTCCTCTAGTTCTCCCGAACCATCCGACCAAACCATCCACCCGACCGTCCCGGACCCTCCAAACTGTTGTCCCGAACCATTCGACCAAACCGAACAACCCGACCGTCTTGGACCCTCCAAACTATTGGTCCCAAACCATCCGACCAAATCGTAAAACTAGACCGTCCTGGACCTTCCGAACGGTCCGTCCGGAAGAAGGTCCGGATCTCCTCTAGTTGTCCCGAACCGTCCGACCAAACCGTCCAACCCGACCGTCCCGGAACTTCCAAACGGTCCGTCCGGAAGAAGGTCCGGATCACCTCTAGTTGCCCCAAACAATCCGACCAAACCGTCCAACCCGACCGTCCCGGACCCTCCAAACTGTTGGTCCCGAACCATCCGACCAAACCGTCCAACCCGACCGTCCCGGAACTTCCAAACAGTCCGTTCGGAAGAAGGTCCGAATGTCCTCTACTTGCCCCGAACCATCCGACCAAACCGAACAACACGACCGTCTTGGACCCTCCAAACTGTTGGTCCCAAACCATCCGACCAAACCGTAAAACTAGACCGTCCTGGACCTTCCAAACGGTCCGTCCGGAAGAAGGTCCGGATCTCCTCTAGTTGTCCCGAACCGTCCGACCAAACCGTCCAACCCGACCGTCCCGGAACTTCCAAACGGTCCGTCTGGAAGAAGGTCCGGATCTCCTCTAGTTGCCCCAAACCATCCGACCAAACCGTCCAACCCGACCGTCCGGGACCCTCCAAACTGTTGGTCCCGACCCATCCGACCAAACCGTCCAACCCGACCGTGCCGGAACTTCCAAACGGTCCGTCCGGAAGAAGGTCCGGATCTCCTCTAGTTGTCCCGAACCATCCGACCAAACCATCCAACCCGGCCATCTTGGACCGTCCGAACAGTTGGCCTCGAACCATCTGACCAAACCGTCCAACCCCACCGTACCTGGCCCTCCAAACGGTTGGTCCCAAACCATCCGATAAAACCGTCCAACCCGACCATCTCGGACCCTCCAAACTTCTGGTCCCGAACCATCCGACCAAACCGTCCAACACGACCTTCCCGGACCCTCCCAAGCTGTTGCAACCCGACCGTTTCGGACCCTCCAAACTGTTGGTCGCAAACCATCCGACCAAACCGTCCAACCCGACCGTCCCGGACCCACCAAACTGTTGGTCCCGAACCATCCGACCAAACCGTCCAACCTGACCGTCTTGAACACTCCGAATGGTCCGTCCGGAAGGACTAGATCTCCGCTAATTGTCCCAAATCATCTGACCAAGCCGTCCAACCCGACCATCCCGGACCTTCCAAACGGTCCGTCCGGTAGAAGGTCCGGTTCTCCTCTAGTTCACCCGAACCATCCGACCAAACCATCCAACCCGACCGTCCCGGACCCTCCAAACTGTTGTCCCGAACCATTCGACCAAACCGAACAACCCAACCGTCTTGGACCCTCCAAACTGTTGGTCCCGAACCATCCGACCAAACCGTCCAACCCGACTGTCCCGGACCCACAAAACTGTTGGTCCCGAACCATCCGACCAAACCGTCCATCCCGACTATCCCGGAACATCCAAACGGTCCGTCGGGAAGAAGGTCCGGATCTCCTCTAGTTGTCCCGAACCATCCGACCAAACCGTCGAACCCGACCATCTCAGACCCTCCAAACTGTTGGTCCCGAAACATCTGACCAAACCGTCCAACCCGACCGTCCCAATCCTTCCAAACGGTCCGTCCGGAAGAAGGTCCGGTTCTCCTCTAGTTCTCCCGAACCATTCGACCAAACCATCCAACCCGAACGTCCCGGACCCTCCAAACTGTTGGTCCCGAACCATCCGACCAAACCATCCAATCCGACCGTCTCGGACCCTCCAAACTGTTGGTCCCGAAGCATCCGACCGAACCGTCCAACACGACCATCCCGGGCCCTCCAAACTATTGGTCCCGAACCATCCGATCAAACCGTCCAACCCGACCGTCCCGGAACTTCCAAACGGTCTGTTCGGAAGAAGGTCCGAATGTCCTCTACTTGCCCCGAACCATCCGACCAAACCGTCCAACCCGACCGTCCCGGACCCTCCAAACTGTTGGTCCCGACCCATCCGACCAAACCGTCCAACCCGACCGTCCCGGAACTTCCAAACGGTCCGTCCAGAAGAAGGTCTGGATCTCCTCTAGTTGTCCCGAACCATTCGACCAAACCATCGAACCCGACCGTCTCAGACCCTCCAAACTGTTGGTCCCGAAACATCCGACCAAACCGTCCAACCCGACAGTCCCAAACCCGACCGTCCCGGAACATACAAACGATCCGCCCGGAAGAAGGTCCGGATCTCCTCTAGTTCTTCCGAACCAACTGACCAAACCGTCCAACCCGACCGTCTCGGACCCTACAAACTGTTGGTCCCGAACCATCCGACTAAACCGTCCAACCCGACCGTCCTGGACCCTCCAAACTGTTGGTCCCAAACCATCCGACCAAACCGTCCAACTCGACCGTCCCGGAACTTCCAAACGGTCCGTCCGGAAGAAGGTCCGGATATCCTCTAGTTGCCCCAAACCATCCGACCAAACCGCCCAACCCGACCGTCCCGGACCCTCCAAACTGTTGGTCCCGAACCATCCGACCAAACCGTCCAACCCGACCGTCCTGAACAATCCAAATGGTCCGTCCGGAAGGACTAGATCTCCTCTAATTGTCCCAAATCATCCGACCAAACCGTCCAACCCGACCATCCCGGACCTTCCAAACGGTCCGTCCGGAAGAAGGTCCGGTTCTCCTCTAGTTCTCCCGAACCATCCGACCAAACCATCCAACCCGACCGTCCCGGAACCTTCAAACTGTTGTCCCGAACCATTCGACCAAACCGTCCAACCCGACCGTCCCGGAACCTCCAAACTGTTGTCCCGAACCATCCGACCAAACCATCCAACCCGACCGTCCCGGAACCTCCAAACTGTTGTCCCGAACCATCCGACCAAACCGTCCAACCCGACCGTCCCGGACCCTCCAAACTGTTGGTCCCGACCCATCCGACCAAACCGTCCAACCCGACCGTCCCGGAACTTACAAACGGTCCGTCCGGAAGAAGGTCCGGATCTCCTCTAGTTGTCCCGAACCATCCGACCAAACCGTCGAACCCGACCGTCTCAGACCCTCCAAACTGTTGGTCCCGAAACATCCGACCAAACCGTCCAACCCGACCGTCCCAAACCTTCCAAACGGTCCGTATGGAAGAAGATCCGGTACTCCTCTAGTTCTACCGAACCATCCGACCAAACCATCGAACCCGACCGTCTCGGACGCTCCAAACTGTTGGTCCCGAACCATCCGACCAAACCATCCAACCCGACCATCTTGGACCGTCGGAACTGTTGGTCTCGTACCATCTGACCAAACCGTCCAACCCCACCGTCCCTGGCCCTCCAAACTGTTGGTCCCAAACCATCCGATAAAACCGTCCAACCCGACCATCTCGGACCCTCCAAACTTCTGGTCCAGAACCATCCGACCAAACCGTCCAACACGACCGTCCCGGACCCTCCCAAGCTGTTGCAACCCGACCGTCTCGGACCCTCCAAACTGTTGGTCGCAAACCATCCGACCAAACCGTCCAACCCGACCGTCCCGGACCCTCCAAACTGTTGGTCCCGAACCATCCGACCAAACCGTCCAACCCGACCGTCTTGAACACTCCGAATGGTCCGTCCGGAAGGACTAGATCTCCGCTAATTGTACCAAATCATCTGACCAAACCGTCCAACCCGACCATCCCGGACCTTCCAAACGGTCCGTCCGGTAGAAGGTCCGGTTCTCCTCTAGTTCTCCCGAACCATCCAACCAAACCATCCAACCCGACCGTCCCGGACCCTCAAAACTGTTGTCCCGGACCATTCGACCAAACCGAACAACCCAACCGTCTTGGACCCTACAAACTGTTGGTCCCAAACCATCCGACCAAACCGTCCAACCAGACCGCCCTGGACACTCCAAATGATCCGTCTGGAAGGGCAAGCTGTCCTCTAATTGTCCCAAATCATTCGACCAAACCGTCCGACCCGATCGTCCCGGAACTTCCAAACAGTCCGTTCGGAAGAAGGTCCGAATGTCCTCTACTTGCCCCGAACCATCCGACCAAACCGTCCAACCCGACCGTCCCGGACCCTCCAAACTGTTGGTCCCGACCCATCCGACCAAACCGTCCAACCCGACCGTCCCGGAACTTCCAAACGGTCCGTCCGGAAGAAGGTCCGGATCTCTTCTAGTTGTCCCGAACCATCCGACCAAACCGTCGAACCCGACCGTCTCAGACCCTCCAAACTGTTGGTCCCGAAACATCCGACCAAACCGTCCAACCCGACCGTCCCAAACCTTCCAAACGGTCCGTATGGAAGAAGATCCGGTACAACTCTAGTTCTACCGAACCATCCGACCAAACCATCGAAACCCGACCGTCTCGGACCCTCCAAACTGTTGGTCCCGAACCATCCGACCAAACCATCCAACCCGACCATCTTGGACCGTCCGAACTGTTGGTCTCGAACCATCTGACCAAACCGTCCAACCCCACCGTCCCTGGCCCTCCAAACTGTTGGTCCCAAACCATCCGACAAAACCGTCCAACCCGACCATCTCGGACCCTCCAAACTTCTGGTCCCGAACCACATCCGACCAAACCGTCCAACACGACCGTCCCGGACCCTCCCAAGCTGTTGCAACCCGACCGTCTCGGACCCTCCAAACTGTTGGTCGCAAACCATCCGACCAAACCGTCCAACCCGACCGTCCCGGACCCTCCAAACTGTTGGTCCCGAACCATCCGACCAAACCGTCCAACCCGACCGTCTTGAACACTCCGAATGGTCCGTCCGGAAGGACTAGATGTCCTCTAATTGTCCCAAATCATCTGACCAAACCGTCCAACCCAACCATCCCGGACCATCCAAACGGTCCGTCCGGCAGAAGGTCCGGTTCTCCTTTAGTTCTCCCGAACCATCCGACCAAACCATCCAACCCGACCGTCCCGGACCCTCCAAACTGTTGTCCCGAACCATTCGACCAAACCGAACAACCCGACCGTCTTGGACCCTCCAAACTGTTGGTCCCAAACCATCCGACCAAACCATCCAACCAGACCGTCCTGGACCTTCCAAACGGTCCGTCCGGAAGAAGGTCCGGATCTCCTCTAGTTGTCCCGAACCATCCGACCAAACAGTCGAACCCGACCGTCTCAGACCCTCCAAACTGTTGGTCCCGAAACATCCGACCAAACCGTCAACCCGATCGTCCCGGAACTTCAAACGACATCCGATCAAACCGTCCAACCCGATCGTCCCGGAACTTCCAAACGGTCCGTCCGGAAGAAGGTCCGGATCTCCTCTAGTTGTCCCGAACCATCCAAACTGTTGGTCCCGAACCATACGACCAAACCGTCCAACCCGACTATCCTAGAAATTCCAAATGGTCCGTCCGGAAGTTCTAGATGTCCTGTAATTGTCCCGAAACATCTGACCAAACCGTCTAACCCGACCGTCCGGGAATGTCCAAACGGTCCGTCCGGAAGAAGGTCCGGATCTCCTCTAGTTGTCCCGAACCATCTGACCACACCGTCCGAACCGATCTTCCTGGAACTTCCAAACGGTCCGTCCGGAAGAAGGTCCGGATCTCCTTTAGTTGTCCCTAACCATCCGACCAAACCGTCCAACCCGACCGTCCCGGAACGTTCAAACGGTCCGTCCGGAAGAAGGTCCGGATCTCCTCTAGCGGTCCCGAACCATCCGACCAAACCGTCCAACCCGATCGTCCCGGAACTTCCAAACGGTCCGTCCGGAAGAAGGTCTGGATCTCCTCTAGTTGTCCCGAACCATCCAACCACACCGTCCAACCCGACCGTCCCTCCAAACTGTTGGTCCCGAACCATACGACCAACCCGTCCAACCCGACTGTCCTAGAACTTCCAAATGGTCCGTCCGGAAGTTCTAGATCTCCTCTAATTGTCCCGAAACATCTGACCAAACCGTCCAACCCGACCATCCCGGACCTTCCAAACGGTCCGTCCGGAAGAAGGTCCGGTTCTCCTCTAGTTCTCCCGAACCATCCGACCAAACCATCCAACCCGACCGTCCTGAACCATCCGACCAAACCGTCCAACCCGACCGTCTAGGAACCTCCAAACTGTTTGTCCCGAACCATCCGACCAAACCGTCCAACCCGATCGTCCCGGAACTTCCAAACGGTCCGTCCGGAAGAAGGTCCGGATCTCCTCTAGTTGTCCCGAACCATCCAACCAAACCATCCAAACCGACCGTTCCGGAACGTCCAAACGGTCCGTCCGGAAGAAGGTACGGATCTCCTCTAGTTGTCCAGAACCATCCGACCAAGCCGTCCAACCCGACCATGCCGGACCTTCCAAACGGTCCGTCCGGAAGAAGGTTCGGATCTCCTCTAGTTGTCCCGAACCATCCGACCAAGTCGTCCAACCCGACCGTGCCGGACCTTCCAAACGGTCCGTCCAGAAGAAGGTTCGGTTCTCCTCTAGTTCTCCCGAACCATCCGACCAATCCGTCCAAGCCGACCACCCCGGACCCTCCGAACTATTTGTCCCGAAGCATCCGACTAAACCGTCCAGCCCGATCGTCCCGGAACTTCCAAACGGTCCGTCCGGAAGAAGGTCCGGATCTCCTCTAGTTATCCCGAACCATCTGACCACACCGTCCAACCAGACCTTCCCGGAACTTCGAAACGGTCCGTCCGGAAGAAGGTCTGGATCTCCTCTAGTTGTCCCGAACCATCCAACCACACCGTCCAGCCCGACCGTCCCTCCAAACTGTTGGTCCCGAACCATACGACCAAACCGTCCAACCCGACTATCCTAGATCTGCCAAATGGTCCGTCCGGATGTTCTAGATCTCCTATAATTGTCCCGAAACATCTGACCAAACCTTCCAACCCGACCGTCCGGGAATGTCCAAACGGTCCGTCCGGAAGAAGGTCCGGATCTCCTCTAGTTGTCCCGAACCATCTGACCACACCGTCCGGACCGATCTTCCTGGAACTTCCAAACGGTCCGTCCGGAAGAAGGTCCGGATCTCCTTTAGTTGTCCCGAACCATCCGACCAAACCGTCCAACCCGACCGTCCCGGAACGTCCAAACGGTCCGTCCGGAAGAAGGTCCGGATCTCCTCTAGCGGTCCCGAACCATCCGACCAAACCGTCCAACCCGATCGTCCCGAAACTTCCAAACGGTCCGTCCGGAAGAAGGTCTGGATCTCCTCTAGTTGTCCCAAACCATCCAACCACACCGTCCAACCCGACCGTCCCTCCAAACTGTTGGTCCCGAACCATACGACCAAACCGTCCAACCCGACTGTCCTAGAACTTCCAAATGGTCCGTCCGGAAGTTCTAGATCTCCTCTAATTGTCCCGAAACATCCGACCAAACTGTCCAACCCGACCGTCCCGGAATGTCCAAACGGTCCGTCCGGAAGAAGGTCCGGATCTCCTCTAGTAGTCCCGCACCATCCGACCAAACCGTCCAACCCGATCGTCCCGGAACTTCCAAACGGTCCGTCCGGAAGAAGGTCCGGATCTCCTCTAGTTATCCCGAACCATCTGACCACACCGTCCAAACCGACCTTCCCGGAACTTCCTCTAGTTGTCCCGAACCATCCGACCAAACCATCCAACCCGACCGTCCCGGAACGTCCAAACGGTCCGTCCGCAATAAGGTCCGGATCTCCTTTAGTTGTCCCGAACCATCCGACCAAACCGTCCAACCCGACCGTCCCGGAACGTCCAAACGGTCCATCCGGAAGAAGGTCCGGATCTCCTCTAGTGGTCCCGAACCATCCGACCAAACCGTCCAACCCGATCGTCCCGGAACTTCCAAACGGTCCGTCCAGAAGAAGGTCTGTATCTCCTCTAGTTGTCCCGAACCATCCAACAACACCGTCCAACCCTACCGTCCATCCAAACTGTTGGTCCCGAACCATACGACCAAGCCGTCCAACCCGACTGTCCGAGAACTTCCAAATGGTCTGTCCGGAAGTTCTAGATCTCCTCTAATTGTCCCGAAACGTCTGACCAAACCGTCCAACCTAACCGCCCCGGAACGTCCAAACGGTCCGTCCGGAAGAAGGTCCGGATCTCCTCTAGTTGTTCCGAACCATCCGACCACACCGTCCAACCCGACCGTCCCGGAACGTCCAAACGGTCCGTCCGGAAGAAGGTCCGGATCTCCTCAAGTTATCCCGAACCATCTGACCACACCGTCCAACCCGATCGTCCCGAAACTTCCAAACGGTCCGTCCGGAAGAAGGTCCGGATCTCCTCTAGTTGTCCCGAACCATCCAAACTGTTGGTCCCGAACCATACGACCAAACCGTCCAACCCGACTATCTTAGAACTTCCAAATGGTCCGTCCGGAAGTTCTAGATCTCCTCTAATTGTCCCGAAACATCCGACCAAACCGTCCAACCCGACCGTCCGGGAATGTCCAAACGGTCCGTCCGGAAGAAGGTCCGGATCTCCTCTAGTTGTCCCGAACCATCTGACCACACCGTCCGAACCGATCTTCTTGGAACTTCCAAACGGTCCGTCCGGAAGAAGGTCCGGATCTCCTTTAGTTGTCCCGAACCATCCGACCAAACCGTCCAACCCGACCGTCCCGGAACGTCCAAACGGTCCCTCCGGAAGAAGGTCCGGATCTCCTCTAGCGGTCCCGAACCATCCGACCAAACCGTCCAACCCGATCGTCCCGGAACTTCCAAACGGTCCGTCCGGAAGAAGGTCTGGATCTCCTCTAGTTGTCCCGAACCATCCAACCACACCGTCCAACCCGACCGTCCCGCCAAACTGTTGGTCCCGAACCATACGACCAAGCCGTCCAACCCGACTGTCCTAGAACTTCCAAATGGTCCGTCCGGAAGTTCTAGATCTCCTCTAATTGTCCCGAAACATCTGACCAAACCGTCCAACCCGACCATCCCGGACCTTCCAAACGGTCCGTCCGGAAGAAGGTCCGGTTCTCCTCTAGTTCTCCCGAACCATCCGACCAAACCATCCAACCCGACCGTCCTGAACCATCCGACCAAACCGTCCAACCCGACCGTCTAGGACCCTCCAAACTGTTTGTCCCGAACCATCCGACCAAACCGTCCAACCCGATCGTCCCGGAACTTCCAAACGGTCCGTCCGGAAGAAGGTCCGGATCTCCTCTAGTTGTCCCGAACCATCCGACCAAACCGTCCAACACGACCGTTCCGGAACGTCCAAACGGTCCGTCCGGAAGAAGGTCCGGATCTCCTCTAGTTGTCCAGAACCATCCGACCAAGCCGTCCAACCCGACCGTGCCGGACCTTCCAAACGGTCCGTCCGGAAGAAGGTTCGGTTCTCCTCTAGTTCTCCCGAACCATCCGACCAATCCGTCCAAGCCGACCACCCCGGACCCTCCGAACTATTTGTCCCGAAGCATCCGACTAAACCGTTCAGCCCGATCGTCCCGGAACTTCCAAACGGTCCGTCCGGAAGAAGGTCCGGATCTCCTCTAGTTGTCCCGAACCATCCGACCAAACCGTCCAACCCGACCGTCCGGGAATGTCGAAACGGTCCGTCCGGAAGAAGGTCCGGATCTCCTCTAGTTGTCCCGAACCATCTGACCACACCGTCCGAACCGATCTTCCTGGAACTTCCAAACGGTCCATCCGGAAGAAGGTCCGGATCTCCTTTAGTTGTCCCGAACCATCCGACCAAACCGTCCAACCCGACCGTCGCGGAACGTCCAAACGGTCCGTCCGGAAGAAGGTCCGGATCTCCTCTAGCGGTCCCGAACCATCCGACCAAACCGTCCAACCCGATCGTCCCGGAACTTCCAAACGGTCCGTCCGGAAGAAGGTCTGGATCTCCTCTAGTTGTCCCAAACCATCCAACCACACCGTCCAACCCGACCGTCCCTCCAAACTGTTGGTCCCGAACCATACGACCAAACCGTCCAACCCGACTGTCCTAGAACTTCCAAATGGTCCGTCCGAAAGTTCTAGATCTCCTCTAATTGTCCCGAAACATCCGACCAAACCGTCCAACCCGACCGTCCCGGAATGTCCAAACGGTCCGTCCGGAAGAAGGTCCGGATCTCCTCTAGTTGTCCCGAACCATCCGACCAAACCGTCCAACCCGATCGTCCCGGAACTTCCAAACGGTCCGTCCGGAAGAAGGTCCGGATCTTCTCTAGTTATCCCAAACCATCTGACCACACCGTCCAACCCGACCTTCCCGGAACTTCCAAACGGTCCGTCCGGAAGATGGTCCGGATCTCCTCTAGTTGTCCCGAACCATCCGACCAAACCGTCCAACCCGACCATCCCGGAACGTCCAAACGGTCCGTCCGGAAGAAGGTCCGAATCTCCTCTAGTTGTCCCGAACCATCCGACCGGACCGTCCAACCCGACCGTCCCGGAACGTCCAAACGGTCCGTCCGAAAGAAGGTCCGAATCTCCTCTAGTTGTCCCAGAACCATCCGACCAAACCGTCCAACCCCACCGTCCCGGAACGTCCAGACGGTCCGTCCGGAAGAAGGTCCGGATCTCCTCTAGTTGTCCCGAACCATCCCACCAAACCGTCTAACCCGATCGTCCCGGAACTTCCGAACGGTCCGTCCGGAAGAAGGTCCGGATCTCCTGTAGTTGTCCCGAACCATCCGACCAAACCGTCCAACCCGACCGTCTCCTCTAGTTGTCCCGAACCATCCGACCAGACCGTCCAACCCCACCGTCCCGGAACGTCCAAACGGTCCGTCCGGAAGAAGGTCCGGATCTCCTCTAGTTGTCCCGAACCATCCCACCAAACCGTCGAACCCGATCGTCCCGGAACTTCCAAACGGTCCGTCCGGAAGAAGGTCCGGATCTCCTATAGTTGTCCCGAACCATCCGACCAAACCGTCCAACCAGACCGTCCCGGAATGTCCAAAAGTCCGTCCGGAAGAAGGTCCGGATCTCCTCTAGTTGTCCCGGAACCATCCGACCAAACCGTCCACCCCGATCGTCCCGGAACTTCCAAACGGTCCGTCCGGAAGAAGGTCCGGATCTTCTTTTGTTATCCCAAACCATCGGACCACACCGTCCAACCTGACCTTCCCGGAACGTCCAAGCGGTCCGTCCGGAAGAAGGTCCGGATCTCCTCTAGTTGTCCCGAACCATCCGACCAAACCGTCGAACCCGATCATCCCGGAACTTCCAAACGGTCCGTCCGGAAGAAGGTCCGGATCTCCTCTAGTTGTCCCGAACCATCCGACCAGACCGTCCAACCCCATCGTCCCGGAACGTCCAAACGGTCCGTCCGGGAGAAGGTCCGGATCTCCTCTAGTTGTCCCGAACCATCTGACCAAACCGTCTAACCCGATCGTCCCGGAACTTCCAAACGGTCCGTCCGGAAGAAGGTCCGGATCTCCTATAGTTGTCCCGAACCATCCGACCAAACCGTCCAACCAGACCGTCCCGGAATGTCCAAATAGTCCATCCGGAAGAAGGTCCGGATCTCCTCTAGTTGTCCCGGAACCATCCGACCAAACCGTCCAACCCGATCGTCCCGGAACTTCCAAACGGTCCGTCCGGAAGAAGGTCCGGATCTTCTCTAGTTATCCCAAACCATCTGACCACACCGTCCAACCCGACCTTCCCGGAACTTCCAAACGGTCCGTCCGGAAGATGGTCCGGATCTCCTCTAGTTGTCCCGAACCATCCGACCAAACCTTCCAACCCGACCGTCCCGGAACGTCCAAACGGTCCGTCCGACAGAAGCTCAGGATCTCCTCTAGTTGTCCCGAACCATCCGACCAAGCCGTCCAACCCGACCGTGCCGGACCTTCCAAACGGTCCGTCCGAAAGAAAGTTCGGTTGTCCTCCAGTTCTCCCGAACCATCCGACCAAACCGTCCAACCCGATCGTCCCGGAACTTCCAAACGGTCCGTACAGAAGAAGGTCTGGATCTCCTCTAGTTGTCCCGAACCATCCAACCACACCGTCCAACCCGACCGTCCCTCCAAACTGTTGGTCCCGAACCATACGACCAAGCCATCCAACCCGACTGTCCTAGAACTTCCAAATGGTGCGTCTGGAAGTTCTAGATCTCCTCTAATTGTCCCGAAACATCTGACCAAACCGTCCAACCTGACCATCACGGACCTTCCAAACGGTCCGTCCGGAAGAAGGTCCGGTTCTCCTCTAGTTCTCCCGGAGCATCCGACCAAACCATCCAACCCGACCGTCCTGAACCATCCGACCAAACCGTCCAACCCGACCGTCTAGGACCCTCCAAACTGTTTGTCCCGAACCATCCGACCAAACCGTCCAACCCGACCGTCCCGGAACTTCCAAACGGTCCGTCTGGAAGAAGGTCTGGAGCTCCACGAGTTCTCCCGAACCATCCTACCAAACCGTCCAACCCGATCGTCCCGGAACTTCCAAACGGTCCGTCCGGAAGAAGTTCCGGATCTCCTCTAGTTGTCCCGAACCATCCGACCAAACCGTCCAACCCGACCGTCTCCTCTAGTTGTCCCGAACCATCCGACCAGACCGTCCAACCCCACCGTCCCGGAACGTCCAAACGGTCCGTCCGGAAGAAGGTCCGGATCACCTCTAGTTGTCCCGAACGATCCCACCAAACCGTCTAACCCGATCGTCCCGGAACTTCCAAACGGTCCGTCCGGAAGAAGGTCCGGATCTCCTCTAGTTGTCCCGAACCATCCGACCAAACCGTCCAACCCCACCGTCCCGGAACGTCCAAACGGTCCGTCCGGAAGAAGGTCTGGATCTCCTCTAGTTGTCCCGAACCATCCGACCAAACCGTCTAACCCGATCGTCCCGGAACTTCCAAACGGTCTGTCCGGAAGAAGGTCCGGATCTCCTGTAGTTGTCCCGAACCATCCGACCAAACGTCCAACCCGACCGTCTCCTCTAGTTGTCCCGAACCATCCGACCAGACCGTCCAACCCCACCGTCCCGGAACGTCCAAACGGTCCGTCCGGAAGAAGGTCCGGATCACCTCTAGTTGTCCCAAACCATCCCACCAAACCGTCTAACCCGATCGTCCCGGAACTTCCAAACGGTCCGTCCGGAAGAAGGTCCAAATCTCCTATAGTTGTCCCGAACCATCCGACCAAACCGTCCAACCAGACTGTCCCGGAATGTCCAAATAGTCCATCCGGAAGAAGGTCCGGATCTCCTCTAGTTGTCCCGGAACCATCCGACCAAACCGTCCAACCCGATCGTCCCGGAACTTCCAAACGGTCCGTCCGGAAGAAGGTCCGGATCTTCTCTAGTTATCCCAAACCATCTGACCACACCGTCCAACCCGACCTTCCCGGAACTTCCCAACGGTCCGTCCGGAAGATGGTCCGGATCTACTCTAGTTGTCCCGAACCATCCGACCAAACCGTCCAACCCGACCGTCCCGGAACGTCCAAACGGTCCGTCCGACAGAAGGTCAGGATCTCCTCTAGTTGTCCCGAACCATCTGACCAAACCGTCCAACCCGACCGTGCCGGACCTTCCAAACGGTCCGTCCGAAAGAAAGTTCGGTTGTCCTCCAGTTCTCCCGAACCATCCGACCAAACCATCCAACCCGATCGTCCCGGAACTTCCAAACGGTCCGTACAGAAGAAGGTCTGGATCTCCTCTCGTTGTCCCGAACCATCCAACCACACCGTCCAACCCGACCGTCCCTCCAAACTGTTGGTCCCGAACCATACGACCAAGCCATCCAACCCGACTGTCCTAGAACTTCCAAATGGTCCGTCCGGAAGTTCTAGATCTCCTCCAATTGTCCCGAAACATCTGACCAAACCGTCCAACCTGACCATCACGGACCTTCCAAACGGTCCGTCCGGAAGAAGGTCCGGTTCTCCTCTAGTTCTCCCGAAGCATCCGACCAAACCATCCAACCCGACCGTCCTGAACCATCCGACCAAACCGTCCAACCCGACCGTCTAGGACTCTCCAAACAGTTTGTCCCGAACCATCCGACCAAACCGTCCAACCCGACCGTCCCGGAACTTCCAAACGGTCCGTCTGGAAGAAGGTCTAGAGCTCCACGAGTTCTCCCGAACCATCCTACCAAACCGTCCAACCCGATCGTCCCGGAACTTCCAAACGGTCCGTCCGGAAGAAGTTCCGGATCTCCTCTAGTTGTCCCGAACCATCCGACCAAACCGTCCAACCCGACCGTCCCGGAACGTCCAAACGGTCCGTCAGGAAGAAGGTCCGGATCTCCTCTAGTTGTCCCAGAACCATCCGACCAAGCCGTCCAACCCGACCGTCCCGGAATGTCCAAACGGTCCGTCCGGAAGAAGGTCCGGATCTCCTCCAGTTGTCCCGAACCATCCGACCAAGCCGTCCAACCCGACCGTCCCGGAACGTCCAAACGGTCTGTCCGGAAGAAGGTCCGGATCTCCTCTAGTTGTCCCGAACCATCCGACCAGACCGTCCAATCTCCTGTAGTTGTCCCGAACCATCCGACCAGACCGTCCAACCCGACCGTCCCGGAACGTCCAAACGGTCCGTCCGGAAGAAGGTCCGGATCTCCTCTAGTTGTCCCGAACCATCCGACCAAACCGTCCAACCCGATCGTCCCGGAACTTCCAAACGGTCCGTCCGGAAGAAGGTCTGGATCTCCTCTAGTTGTCCCGAACCATCCGACCAAACCGTCCAACCCGATCGTCCTGGAACTTCCAAACGGTCCGTCCGAAAGAAGGTCCGGATCTCCTCTAGTTATCCCGAACCATCTGACCACACCGTCCAACCAGACCTTCCCGGAACTTCCAAACGGTCCGTCCGGAAGAAGGTCTGGATCTCCTCTAGTTGTCCCGAACCATCCAACCACACCGTCCAGCCCGACCGTCCCTCCAAACTGTTGGTCCCGAACCATACGACCAAACCATCCAACCCGACTATCCTAGATCTGCCAAATGGTCCGTCCGGATGTTCTAGATCTCCTATAATTGTCCCGAAACATCTGACCAAACCTTCCAACCCGACCGTCCGGTAATGTCCAAACGGTTCGTCCGGAAGAAGGTCCGGATCTCCTCTAGTTGTCCCGAACCATCTGACCACACCGTCCGGACCGATCTTCCTGGAACTTCCAAACGGTCCGTCCGGAAGAAGGTCCGGATCTCCTTTAGTTGTCCCGAACCATCCGACCAAACCGTCCAACCCGACCGTCCCGGAACGTCCAAACGGTCCGTCCGGAAGAAGGTCCGGATCTCCTCTAGCGGTCCCGAACCATCCGACCAAACCGTCCAACCCGATCGTCCTGGAACTTCCAAACGGTCCGTCCGGAAGAAGGTCTGGATCTCCTCTAGTTGTCCCAAACCATCCAACCACACCGTCCAACCCGACCTTCCCTCCAAACTGTTGGTCCCGAACCATACGACCAAACCGTCCAACCCGACTGTCCTAGAACTTCCAAATGGTCCGTCCGGAAGTTCTAGATCTCCTCTAATTGTCCCGAAACATCCGACCAAACCGTCCAACCCGACCGTCCCGGAATGTCCAAACGGTCCGTCCGGAAGAAGGTCCGGATCTCCTCTAGTTGTCCCGAACCATCTGACCAAACCGTCCAACCCGATCGTCCCGGAACTTCCAAACGGTCCGTCCGGAAGAAGGTCCGGCTCTCCTCTAGTTATCCCGAACCATCTGACCACACCGTCCAAACCGACCTTCCCGGAACTTCCAAACGGTCCGTCCGGAAGAAGGTCTGGATCTCCTCTAGTTGTCCCAAACCATCCAACCACACCGTCCAACCCGACCGTCCCTCCAAACTGTTGGTCCCGAACCATACGACCAAACCGTCCAACCCGACTGTCCTAGAACTTCCAAATGGTCCGTCCGAAAGTTCTAGATCTCCTCTAATTGTCCCGAAACATCCGACCAAACCGTCCAACCCGACCGTCCCGGAATGTCCAAACGGTCCGTCCGGAAGAAGGTCCGGATCTCCTCTAGTTATCCCGAACCATCCGACCACACCGTCCAACCCGACCGTGCCGGAACATCCAAACGGTCCGTCCGGTAGAAGGTCCGGATCTCCTCTAGTTGTCCCGAACCATCCGACCAAACCGTCCAACCCGACCGTCCCGGAACGTCCAAACGGTCCGTCCGGAAGAAGGTCCGGATCTCCTCTAGTTGTCCCGAACCATCCGACCAAACCGTCCAACCCGACCGTCCCGGAACGTCCAAACGGTCCGTCCGGAAGAAGGTCCGGATCTCCTCTAGTGGTCCCGAACCATCCGACCAAACCGTCCAACCCGATCGTCCCGGAACTTCCAAACGGTCCGTCCGGAAGAAGGTCAGGATCTCCTCTAGTTGTCCCGAACCATCCAACCATACCGTCCAACCCGACCGTCCCTCCAAACTGTTGGTCCCGAACCATCCAACCATACCGTCCAACCCGACCGTCCCTCCAAACTGTTGGTCCCGAGCCATACGACCAAACCGTCCAACCCGACTGTCCTAGAACTTCCGAATGGTCCGTCCGGAAGTTCTGGATCTACTCTAATTGTCCCGAAACATCTGACCAAACCGTCCAACCCGACCGTCTCGGAATGTCTAAACGGTCCGTCCGGAAGAAGGTCCGGATCTCCTCTAGTTGTCCCGAACCATCCGACCAAACCGTCCAACCCGATCGTCCCGGACTTCCAAACGGTTCGTCCGGAAGAAGGTCCGGATCTCCTCTAGTTATCCCGAACCATCAGACCACACCGTCCAAACCGACCTTCCCAGAACTCCCAAACGGTCCGTCCGGAAGAAGGTCCGGATCTCCTTTAGTTGTCCCGAACCATCCGACCAAACCGTCCAACCCGACCATCCCGGAACGTCCAAACGGTCCGTCCGGAAGAAGGTCCGGATCTCCTCTAGTGGTCCCGAACCATCCGACCAAACCGTCCAACCCGATCGTCCCGGAACATCCAAACGGTCCGTCCGGAAGAAGGTCTGGATCTCCTCTAGTTGTCCGGAACCATCCAACCACACCGTCCAACCCGACCGTCCCTCCAAACTGTTGGTCCCGAACCATACGACCAAGCCGTCCAACCCGACTGTCCGAGAACTTCCAAATGGTCCGTCCGGAAGTTCTAGATCTGCTCTAATTGTCCCGAAACATCTGACCAAACCGTCCAACCCGACCATCCCGGACCTTCCAAACGGCCCGTCCGGCAGAAGGTACGGTTCTCCTCTAGGTCTACCGAACCATCCGACCAAACCATCCAACCCGACCGTCCTGAACCATCCGACCAAACCGTCCAACCCGACCGTCTAGGACCCTCCAAACTGTTTGTCCCGAACCATCCGACCAAACCGTCCAACCCGACCGTCCCGGAACTTCCAAACGGTCCGTCTGGAAGAAGGTCTGGAGCTCCACGAGTTCTCCCGAACCATCCTACCAAACCGTCCAACCCGATCGTCCCGGAACTTCCAAACGGTCCGTCCGGAAGAAATTCCGGATCTCCTCTAGTTGTCCCGAACCATCCGACCAAGCCGTCCAACCCGACCGTGCCGGACCTTCCAAACGGTCCGTTCGGAAGAAGGTTCGGTTCTCCTCTAGTTCTCCAGAACCATCCGACCAATCCGTCGAAGTCGACCACCCCGGACCCTCCGAACTATTGGTCCCGAAGCATCCGACTAAACCGTCCAGCCCGATCGTCCCGGAACTTCCAAACGGTCCGTCCGGAAGAAGGTCCGGATCTCATGTAGTTGTCCCGAACCATCCAACCAAACCGTCCAACCCGACCATCCCGGAACGTCCAAACGGTCCGTCCGGAAGAAGGTCCGGATCTCCTCTAGTTGTCCCGAACCATCCGACCAGACCGTCCAACCCGACCGTCCCGGAACGTCCAAACGGTCCGTCCGGAAGAAGGTCCGGATCTCCTCTAGTTGTCCCGAACCATCCCACCAATCCATCTAACCCGATCGTCCCGGAACTTCCAAACGGTCCGTCTGGAAGAAGGTCCGTATCTCCTGTAGTTGTCCCAAACCATCCGACCAAACCGTCCAACCCGACCGTCCCGGAACGTCCAAACGGTCCGTCCGGAAGAAGGTCCGGATCTCCTCTAGTGGTCCCGAACCATCCGACCAAACCGTCCAACCCGATCGTCCCGGAACATCCAAACGGTCCGTCCCGAAGAAGTTCTGGATCTCCTCTAGTTGTCCCGAACCATCCAACCACACCGTCCAACCCGACCGTCCCTCCAAACTGTTGGTCCCGAACCATCCCACCAAACCATCTAACCCGATCATCCCGGAACTTCCAAACGGTCCGTCCGGAAGAAGGTCCGTATCTCCTGTAGTTGTCCCGAACCATCCGACCAAACCGTCCAACCCGACCGTCCCGGAATGTCCAAACGGTCCGTCCGGAAGAAGGTTCGGATCTCCTCTAGTTGTCCCGAACCATCCGACCAAACCGTCCAACCCGATCGTCCCGGAACTTCCAAACGGTCCGTCCGGAAGAAGGTCCGGATCTCCTCTAGAGTTCGAGTGCAACCCAGCCAATGATCAACTGGACTCAGAAGCCTTCATGCACCCAGCTGTGTCGAAGGAAGAACTACCGGTGTCACAGGCAACTCCATCAGCTGTGACACAGGCAGTTAACCCCGATCCCCTTGTGATCAACCGGCTGCAGAAGGATCACCCTGTGGACAATATCATCGGTGCCATTAATAGGGGAGTGACCACTCGATCTCGAATTGCTAATTTTTGTGAGCATTACTCCTTTGTCTCAAATGTTGAACCCAGGACCATAGGTGAAGCTCTAAAGGATGCTGACTGGATCAATGCTATGCATGAAGAGCTCAACCAGTTTGAAAGAAATGAAGTATGGTCACTGGTGGAAAGACCTAAAGATCACAATGTGATTGGAACCAAATGGTTCTTCAGGAACAAGCAAGACACTAATGGATTGATGGTAAGAAACAAAGCCAGACTTGTGGCGCAAGGATTCACACAAGTAGAAGTTCTGGACTTTGGAGAAACATTTACCCCAGTGGCAAGACTTGAAGCCATCAGAATCCTCTTAGCATATGCTGCTCATCACAACATCAAGCTTTACCAAATGGATATCAAGTCAGCATTTCTAAATGGTATACTTTCTGAACTTGTATATGTTGAGCAGCCACCTAGTTTTGAAAATGACAAGAAACCATACCATGTCTATAAATTGCACAAAGCACTCTATAGTCTAAAACAAGCACCAAGAGCATGGTATGATACGTTGAAAGAATTTCTAATCAGCAATGGATTTAAAATGGGCTTAGTTAATACAACTCTATTCACTAAAAGAAATAGAAAAGAATTTTTTGTGTGCCAAATATATGTCAATGACATAATATTTGGTAGTACGAACCGTACTTTGAGTGAAGAGTTTAGCAAGCTGATGACCAAGAGATTTGAGATGTCTTTGGATGGAGAACTCAAGTACTTCCTAGGACTTCAGATCAATCAACTAAAGGAAGGGACTTTCATCTCACAAGAAAAGTTCACCAAAGACATCATCTCTAAGTTTGGCATGAAGGATGCAAAAGGTATACACACTCCCATGCAAACTAATGGCCATCTGGATCTAAACCCTGAAGGTAAGTCTGCTGATCAGAAGGAATTTAGATCTATGATAGGTTATTTGCTTCACCTGTGTGCATCTAGGCCTGATATCATGCTTAGTGTTTGCATGTGTGCTAGATTCCAAGCTAACCCTAAGGATTGTCACAGAGTGGCAGTCCGCAGGATTCTGAGATATTTGATTCACACTCCAGGGTTTGGCTTGTGGTATCCTAAAGGTGCAAACTTTGAGCTAGACGGCTATTCTGATAGTGACTATGCAGGGTATAAGGTTGACCGAAAAAGCACCTCAGGTACCTGTCAATTTCTAGGGCACTCATTAGTGTCCTGGTCATCCAAGAAACAAAATTCAGTAGCCCTTTCCACTGCAGAAGCTGAGTATATTGCTGCTGGTAGTTGTTGTGCTCAATTATTATGGATGAGGCAGACCTTGAAAGATTTCAACATATCTTTTAACCAAGTACCCCTCTTCTGTGATAATGAAAGTGCAATCAAGTTAGCCAACAACCCAGTACATCACCAAAGATCCAAGCACATAGAAGTGAGGCACCACTTCCTTAGAGACCATGTAGAAAAAGGAGATATACAACTGTGCCATGTAAGGACTGAAAAACAATTAGCTGATATATTCACCAAGCCCTTAGATGAAACTAGATTATGTGCCCTGAGGAGTGAATTGAATATCATTGATGTCTCTAACCTACAATAAAAGGTTTGGCTTGGTGTCCAGCTGATGTGATTTCATCTCTGTCATTTGCATCATTGTACCTGTGTTACTCACCTGTTTCACAGGTGTGTGCATTGCATCATACTGAAATCATATCTTATAGTCTGTAAAGTACACTCTTATATGTACAAGTTCTTATCTAGATCAACTCTTGTCAGCTTGAGCTTTGCTTGATTGATTTTCTGGCAAGCTGACACTGAGAAGATCACTTAAGGACTCTCTGATAGTGCTAATGCTTTCTTTCTCATCTAAATCAATCCATCTTGGTGTTCACTAGATGAAATACTTGTCACCTGAGTCTCCCAGCTGTGTCTCAGGTGAATGCTTTCAAAATCCCATAGGCCAGGGTATACATCTCTTTCACCTGTGTCACAGGTCCTTATGTCAGCTGTGACACAACCACCTTATAACCTCCGGCCTATATAAAGAGTTGCTGCGTCTACACAGAAACCGCTTCGAACTCTCATACCCAAAACTTCCACCGTGCGTCAATTTTTCGAGTTCTCGTCGTTTTCACCGATTTCGCCCTCGAAATTTCTTCAACAAGTTGGAGGAAGCTTTCCGTGGAACTCTAACGTCGATTCTTCCGCAGCAAAGTTCAATCTCGATCAAAGTAATCCTCTGCAAAACCCTTCTTTGCGCTCAGTCCATGGTCTAGGTCTTGATAGCCTAATCCAGTAGCGCATTGGTCCATACTAGGGTTGGTCTTACTCTTGTGAAACCTTTAGAACTCATCCAACCTGAAACCATCCAACAAATCGTTGTCAAACTCAAAATTCCATGAATTTGCTGTCCGCCCCCGTACATAGCTGTCTTACCGCTAGGGTCTCACCTGTCACACAGGTGCGCCTATTCAACAGGCTAAGACCTCGGTAATGCCTTAAGTCCTCACCTGTGTCTTCCCATCCTGACATAGGTATCTAACACAGCTATTACTCTGCATCAAATGAACACCTCTTACCTACTTCTCTCTTATCTATCTTGTTTCTACAGATGTCTGGATCTGGTAATCAGCCTGAGGATATCACAGATGATCTTCCTCTTGCCATCAGAACTCAGATCATGGAAAAGAAAAACCAAGAAGAATGGGAGGCAGAGGAAGCAAGGAAACTTGCTAAGAAACTTGATGCTGAGGAGAAAGCCAAGAGAGCTGCTAAAATCCCCTTGTCTCCAGCAGACTTGGCAAAAAGGGAAGCAAAGAAGAAAGCTTTGGAAGAGGAAAAATGCTAAATTGAGCTGGCTGCAAAAGATTCTGTCTCCAGGTTGGAAGAGTTTAAAGCTGTAAACGCTGACGAGTAGGAAAAGCAAATTCAGGAGAGAAAGAGGCTTGCAGATGAAAAGAAAGCCAGTTTGGCTGAAGTTAAGAAGAAGAAGGCAGATGAGAGAGCCAAGAAAGTTTCTGCCAAAAATGCTGCTGTCAAAGTTAAGAGGGCGCCAGTTGTGGACACCCTCAAGAGAACCAGAGCTGCTGGTGGACCAGTTGATCTGTCTTTGAGCAAAGTTCCTAAGAAGCCTCGGTCAGAAACTGTAATTGAAACCAGCAAGAATAAGAAACAGCAGCAAGAAGAAGAAGAGGCTACATGGAGAGCCGAAGCTGAGAAAAGAAAATCTCACAGTGCTCTGCTCATAAAGCTGCATGACTTAATGGAGTTATTGCCGGATGTTTCAGGAGCTGAACGAGCTGCTCTAAATTCTCAAATTCAAGATCTCAAGAAAGTAGTCTTCAACACATCTGATGCCCCAAAGATGTCTCAGTTCAATGGATACATGGAAGACAGACAAGGCAATCAAGGAAGAGCTTCATGAGTTGCTGAGAAAAGAAGAGAAAGCTGTAGGAGATGAGAAAACAGATCTGATTCTGCAAATGGAACGCCTTACATCTCAGCTCTCCTTGGAGTACAAAGAGTTATGGAGCAAATATCAGGATAACAAGTTGCATAGAAGAATAGATGCCTTATCAATGGAATTGTCCCCCTGCTCAGATGAAGCCCGTAAGAAGGTCCCGCAGGATGAGATAGCTGCAGTCAATTTGAGGATTATCAAGTTAGATTGTTCAACTGCTCCTATCTCAGTAGTTCCTCTTCAACAAATAAGTGCTCCAGCTCTTCAGCCGAGTGTGCCAGCTGAGTCTCAGGCAATATCCTCAGCTGGGCTAGAGATTGTGCCTGCTCTTGAATCCATAGAAGATATTCTTGCAGAGCTAAACTCAAGTGGAAAGCAGCTAGAAAAGAATCTAGATGATTCTATGGCCCAGCTCAGAACATCTTTCGATGCTAATCCCCCTGTGTCACAGGTGGCTAGCCCAGACATACCAGAGGAAAGGAAGAAAATCTCAGAGTTCAACCAGCATTGAATCTATTTCCACCCTGGATGTTCAGAAACCAATGTCTCATTCTCAGTTTCTAGTCTCTGAAGCTGAAGAACAAGCTACACCAAAGGCTCAAGCGCTTTCATCTCCAAGACCAGCTTCAGTAGTGTCTCCAGTGGCTGCAGAACCAACAAGTCCACAGCTGTCTCAACCAGCTGTGTCTTAGGCAAGAGAAGAAGTTCAGGCTCAAGACTCTCACCGGTCTCCATCACCTGTACCACCGCCAGTTGACCCAGCTCAGTCAGTTCACGCACCTGCGTCATCACCTGTGACACAGGTCAATAAGTCAGCTGAGCAAGAAGATAGCTCAGAAAGCTCATCTGATGATGGAAGAGGTGTGTCTGTGACTCCTCAAGGCCAAGAGCAGCCAGAGCTGATTCTGATGAAGATTATCAGGTAGCGAGTTCATCTCCAAGTGCCAAATCAGCAGAAGAAGCTGAAGAAGAAGAAGAAGAGGTAGCAGTTGCAGAACATGAGGATAGCCCTCCCAGTCACTCAGTTGGAAAAGAAGACATGGAAGAAAAGTATCATTATATCTTTTCTCATGCTCTGAGGACTGAGGTAAATCAAATGCAATTCATTTCCAGAGCTGCTGCCAAGAAATTGCCAAAGAGTGATCCCAAGAGATCAAAGAGCAAAGTTGCCTCAATGAGACCAAGTTCATTCATTAAGATGAGGTCAACAAATCCATATTTCTCTGAAGATCAGGAGTTTATAGCCCCAACTTGCTCAGACCCCAGATTCCACAATGATCATCAAAGGGGTGTATAACATGAGATTCTTGCCTCAAAAGGATTTGTGGATTGCAAGACCATAGACTGGTCAGCTATGACAGATTCAAGACTGAGAGCAGTTCCTTCTCTGATCCAAGCCTCAGGTCTTAAATTCTTATGCAATCTCCAGCAAGATTATGATCCTGAGATCATCAAGGAGTTCTATGCCACAGTTTGGATAGAACAGGAGAATCAAGATGTTATGCTCTGGAAGACAAGAGGTCAACTTCTTTCAATCACAGCTCCAGAGTTCAACAGCTTAATGCATGCCCCTCTGGAACTAGGCAGCCAAATCTTTTCAAGCTTGCACCAGTTCCTAATGAAGTGAGAAGAAAATTTTATCCAAGGAACTTCAGATTTCCTGCCAAAGCCCCTTCAGATCATGTCTATTTCAAGGGTATAACCAACACAGCCAAGCATCTGATCAAGATACTCAATGTCACTCTTCAACCCAAAGGGGGAAACACAGATGCTGTCTATAATGCAACTTGGCAGATATTGGTGCATATAGCTAAAAATCAGCACTTTGATGTAGTAAGATACATTTTTCATGAGATAGATGCTGTCACCAAGGACAAAAAGGCTAAGCTGAGGTATGAATCGTACATCATGTACATGATCCTTCAAAGAACAGGTCTTCTGGATTCTACTCTTGATCTCTCTGTGAAGACTATCAAAACCCAGCTTAGACCTCAGGCAGATGAATATCCAGATGAGGTTGCAGCCCCTGCTTTATTTGGAGACTCTCCTGGACCAGCTGTGTCATCTCCCAGTCACATAGCTGCTCCACCTGCTCCTCCACGGTCATCACCTGTTTCATGCCAAGTCCCCACCGGTGCCACATCTGCTGCACCTGTGCCAGACCCAGCTGATGCTGATGATGATGATGATGACACCTCCTCAGACCCTGCCAGAGCTTATCAGAACAAGATCATGCCAGTTCAATTTGCTGCTCTGCGTAAAGAAAATCGCCAGCTTCGAGAAGAGATCTCCCATCTGAAAGCCAACATGGATCAAGTTCAATCTCAGCTCTCAGATATGTCCAACCAGCTCTCAGAGATTATTCAGCTGCTGAAGAGCAAGTCTTCTTGAGTGTAAGCAGAATCTACAGGTTCCATGAAGAAAGGTTATCCAGAGAAGGATGGCCACCAAAAAGGGTACAAGGTGGTTTCAAGGACAAAGAGATGGCTGTGCTAGGCAGCTGTGCCACAGCTGAGAAGAAGCCGGTGCTGTGCAGGGAGCTGCAAGCAGGGTGATGGTGGCTTGATGCGTCAAGGGCCGTGACTTCAGTTGGTGGCAGGTAAAGCCTAGATTTGCTAGTTTCTTTGAGTCCATAGGAATCACCCGTACTATCAAGAGGGATGAAATAGTAGTAGTTGTCTAAGGGAACCTTGCTCATTGCTCAGAGTGTTGGTCAAGGGATTGGTGCTTTGAGGCCAATTGTCCTGTGTCAATAGCTTTGCACAAAGTATGTAGGTGTTTTGTGTTAGTGCTCTGCAGTACTAACAGTGAAAACCCTAGAGCTTTAGGCACCTGTGTGACACAGCTGTGTCACAGGTGGTCTTCCGCTCTATGACTCAGGTACATCTCTGTACCAGGGGAGAGCTTGAAAATGCTAAAGTACCTGCACTGCGATAGGCGGTCTGATGTGTCAGAAGTCTGTCGGAGGCTCTCTCCTTATAGGTATTAGAGTCTGAGGTATGCTGAGGGTATGTCATGTGCCAGGACCGGGCTGAGTAGTGTGGCTATCAGCTAAGGGTTCACATGTGTGTGCCGCCGGTGACACAGGTGTCGGTCTGCCTGAGCCGGGTACAGTTGGGCGTAGGGTGTAGCTGTGTCACCGGCGGTTGACACCGGTGGCTCACTTAATCCTACGTGGCAACAGGGTAACGGTCAGGTGCCTGTGGACCCTATATATAGGGGACCAGGGGAGGACTCTGTCCTCAACCTTGCTCAAATCAGTGATTCACATACGACCGTTGCAAAGCCTCCAACCACTCCACAAGAGCCAAGAGCCTAAGGGTTAGTTCAAGTGGGTTTGTGAGCTAGAGCACGAGCAAAGGTTCCTCCAAGAGATTGCTGCTGTATCATCTGTTACTCTTGGAGTTTGTCTACTCCTAGACGGGTGTAGGAGTTGCTGGTATCACCCAAGCTTGTGTGGGCTGAACCAGTAGTTTGTGAAGGTGTTCTGAGGTCTACCTGCTGCAAGGCAAAAGGATCTCCACAAGCAAAAAGGAAGAGTCCTGAAGGATCAGGTACTCGGAGAAGAAGCACGTTTTAGTGCTGGCCAGCTCTTAGGAGTGGTCTCTCCAACGGAGACGTACCTTCTCTGCAAAGAGTTGGGAACTTCGGTGAAAAACCCCTGAGTCTCATTTACTTTCTTGTATGGCATGCATATCTGTTTATCTTTGCTTGTCTGTGTCTCTTAGACTTGATCTGCTAAGTTTACCTTTTCACCTGTGGTAGATTACCTTTATACCTGTGTGTGATCACCTGTTACACAGTTGCTTCATTCACTTGTATTCACCTGTATCAACACCTGTGTCACAAACAGTCTAAGTAGAGCACCTGTGTTAGGTTAACTCTTCACCGGTGTCTTCTACCTGTGTGACAGCTGTGTGTTAATTTACACATAGTTTCCTCCTGTGTCACTCATCTGTGTCACAGCTGTCCACTATTAACTTGTGAAGTTAATCTGACAACTTAAACAAAAGATTAAAAGAGGGAAATTTTATAAGCCAACTATTCACCCCCCCTAGTCGGCATCTCGGTCCTTTCAGCAGCGTTTCACGCTCGATCGATTTTCCGATTTTCGATGATAAGTTGAAGTAAAAGGTAGCAAACTGAAGTGCATGTATCCAAAGTTTTAGCACCTTGATACACTTGACAAACTTATGATCAAGATACTTTTTTGTCAAAAACAAAAATAACACAAATTCCGTGGTTTATATTATTCAAAGCCAAGCAAGCAAATACTCTCGCCCATAGGAAAGTAGATGAAAAGGTGTCATCAGTTCTCTACACTTACTTTTCATATTTGAACAAATGTAGAAAGTAAACATTAAAACAAACGATTGAGATAGAGAAACCTAGCTAGTGAAAAAATAGCATTTATAAGTGAACAAGCAACTTACATTAAAATGTTCGACTATCTCATTGAGATCATCCTTACGATGTGCCACCTTCCTCCCTGTTCCAGCACATGCAGACATTTACAATTGGCACAGTATATGCCATGGAAAAATAATGTGCAATAAGTAAACCGTCCAACCAAACCGTCCAACCCGACCATCCCGGACCTTCCAAACGGTCCGTCCGGAAGAAGGTACCGTTCTCCTCTAGTTCTCCTGAACCATCCCACCAAACCATCCAACCCGACTGTCTCAGACCCACAAAACTGTTTGTCCCGAACCATCCGACCAAACCGTCCAACCCGACCGTCTTGGACCCTCCAAACTGCTGGTCCGAACCATCTGACCAAACCGTCCAACCCGACAATCCCGGGCCCTCCAAACTGTTGGTCCCAACCCATCCAACCACACCGTCCAACCCGACCGTCCCGGAACTTCTAAATGGTCCGTCCGGAACAAGGCCCGGATCTCCTGTAGTTGTCCCGAACCATCCGACCAAACCGTCCAACCCGACCGTCCCGGAACGTCCAAACAGTCCGTCCGGAAGAAGGTCCGGATCTCCTCTAGTTATCCCGAACCATCCGACCAAACCGTCCAACCTGATCGTCCCGGAACTTCCAGACGGTCCGTCCGGAAGAAGGTCCGGATCTCCTCTAGTTCTCCCGAACCATCCAACCACACCGTCCAACCCGACCTTCCCGGAACTTCCAAACGGTCCGTCCTGAGGAAGGTCCGGATCTCCTCCACTTGTCCCGAACCATCCGACCAAACCGTCCAACCCGACTGTCCCTCCAAACTGTTGGTCCCGAACCATACGACCAAACCGTCCAACCCGACTGTCCTAGAATTTCCAAATGGTCCGTCCGGAAGTTCTAGATCTCCTCTAATTGTCCCGAAACATCCGACCAAACCGTCGAACCCGACCATCCCGGACCTTCCAAACGGTCCGTCCGGAAGAAGGTCCGGTTATCCTCTAGTTCTCCCGAACCATCCGACCAAACCATCCAACCCGACCGTCCCGGACCCTCCAAACTGTTGGTCCCGAACCATTCGACCAAACCGTCCAACCCGACCGTGCCGGAACTACAAAACGGTACCGTCCGGAAGAAGGTCCCGATCTCCTCAAGTTGTCCCGAACCATCCAACCTAATCGTCCAACCCGACCGTCTCAGACCCTCCAAACTGTTGGTCCCGAACCATCCGACCAAACCGTCCAACCCGACTGTCCCGGACCTTCCAAATGGCCCGTCCGAAAGAAGGTCCGGTCCTCCTCTAGTTCTCCCGAACCATCCGACCAAACCATCTAACCCGACCGCCCCGGACCCACCAAACTGTTGGTCCTGAACCATCCAACCAAACCGTCCAACACGACCGTCTCGGACCCTCCAAACTGTTGGCCCCGAACCATCCGACCCGACTGTCCTGGACCTTCCAAACGGTCCGTCCGGAAGAAGGTTCGGCTCTTCTCTAGTTCTCCCGAACCATCCGACCAAACCGTGCAACCCGACCGTCCCGGACCCTCCAAACTGTTGGTCCCAAACCATCCGACCAAAGCGTCCAAACCGACCGTCACGGACTCTTCAAACTGTTGGTCCCGAACCATCCGACCAAAGCGTCCAACCTGACCGTCCCGGACCCTCCAAACTGTTTGTCCCGAATCATCCGCCCAAATCATCCAACGTGACCGTCCCGGACCCTCCAAACTATTGGTCCCGAATCATCCGACCAAATCGTCCAACCCGACGGTGTCGGACGCTCCACACTGTTGGTCCCGAACCATGCGACCAAACCCGACCGTCCCGGAAAAAACAAACGGTTCGACCGGAAGAAGGTCCGGATCTCCTCTTGCTGTCCCAAACCATCCGACCAAACCGTCCAACCCGACCATCCCGGACCTTCCAAACGGTCCGTCCGGAAGAAGGTCCGGCTCTCCTCTAGTTCTCCCGAACTATCCAACAAAACAATCCAACCCGACCGTCCCGGACCCTCCAAACTATTGTCCCGAACCATTCGACCAAACCGAACAACCCGACCGTCTTGGACCCTCCAAACTGTTGGTCCCAAACCATCCGACCAAACCGTAAAACTAGACCGTCCTGGACCTTCCAAACGGTCCGTCCGGAAGGTGGTCCGGATCTCCTCTAGTTGTCCCGAACCGTCCGACCAAACCGTCCAACCCGACCGTCCCGGAACTTCCAAACGGTCCGTCCGGAAGAAGGTCCAGATCTCCTCTAGTTGCCCCAAACCATCCGACCAAACCGTCCAACCCGACCCTCCTGGACCCTCCAAACTGCTGGTCCCGAACCATCCGACCAAACCGTCCAACCCGACCGTCCCGGAACTTCCAAACAGTCCGTTCGGAACAAGGTCCGAATGTCCTCTACTTGCCCCGAACCATCCGACCAAATCGTTCAACCCGACCGTCCCGGACCCTCCAAACTGTTGGTCCCGACCCATCCGACCAAACCGTCCAACCCGACCGTCCCGGAACTTCCAAACGGTCCGTCCGGAAGAAGGTCCGGATCTCTTCTAGTTGTCCCGAACCATCCGACCAAACAGTCGAACCCGACCGTCTCAGACCCTCCAAACTGTTGGTCCCGAAACATCCGACCAAACCTTCCAAACGGTCCGTATGGAAGAAGATCCGGTACTCCTCTAGTTCTACCGAACCATCCGACCAAACCATCGAACCCGACCGTCTCGGACCCTCCAAACAGTTGGTCCCGAACCATCCGACCAAACCATCCAACCCGACCATCTTGGACCGTCCGAACTGTTGGTCTCGAACCATCTGACCAAACCGTCCAACCCCACCGTCCCTGGCCCTCCAAACTGTTGGTCCCAAACAATCCGACAAAACCGTCCAACCTGACCATCTCGGATCCTCCAAACTTCTGGTCCCGAACCATCCGACCAAACCGTCCAACACGACCGTCTCGGACCTTCCCAAGCTGTTGCAACCCGAACGTCTCGGACCCTCCAAACTGTTGGTCGCAAACCATCCGACCAAAACGTCCAACCCGACCGTCCCGGACCCTCCAAACTGTTGGTCCCGAACCATCCGACCAAACAGTCCAACCCGACCGTCCCGGACCCTCCAAACTGTTCGTCCTGAACCATCTGACCAAACCGTCCAACCCGATCGTCCCGGAACTTCCAAACGGTCCGTCCGGGAGAAGGTCCGGATCTCCTCTTGTTGTCCTGAACATTCCGACCCGACCGTCCCGGACCCTCCAAACTGTTGGTGCCGAATCACCGGACCAAATCATGCAACCCGACCGTCTCGGACCCTCCAAACTGTTGGTCCCGAACCATCCGACCAAACCCGACCGTCCCGGAACATACAAACGATCCGCCCGGAAGAAGGTCCGGATCTCCTCTAGTTCTTCCGAACCAACTGACCAAACCGTCCAACCCGACCGTCTCGGACCCTCCAAACTGTTGGTCCCGAACCATCCGACCAAACCGTCCAACCCGACCGTCCTGGACCCTCCAAACTGTTGGTCCCAAACCATCCGACCAAACCGTCCAACCCGCTCGTCCCGGACCTTCTAAACGGTCCGTCCGGGGGAAGGTCCGGATCTCCTCTAGTTGTCCCGAACCGTCCGACCAAACCGTCGAACCCGACCGTCCCGGAACTTCCAAACGGTCCGTCCGGAAGAAGGTCCGGATATCCTCTAGTTGCCCCAAACCATCCGACCAAACCGTCCAACCCGACCGTCCCGGACCCTCCAAACTGTTGGTCCCGAACCATCCGACCAAACCGTCCAACTCGACCGTCTTGAACACTCCAAATGGTCCGTCCGGAAGGAGTAGATCTCCTCTAATTGTCCCAAATCATCTGACCAAACCGTCCAACCCGACCATCCCGGACCTTCCAAACGGTCCGTCCGGAAGAAGGTCCGATTCTCCTCTAGTTCTCCCGAACCATCCGACCAAACCATCCAACCCGACCGTCCCGGACCCTCCAAACTGTTGTCCCAAACCATTCGACCAAACCGAACAACCCGACCGTCTTGGACCCTCCAAACTGTTGGTCCCAAACCATCCGACCAAACCGTCCAACCAGACTGTCCTGGACCTTCCAAACGGTCCGTCCGGAAGAAGGTCCGGATCTCCTCTAGTTGTCCCGAACCGTCCGACCAAACCGTCCAACCCGATCGTCCCGGAACTTCCGAACGGTCCGTCCGGAAGAAGGTCCGGATCTCCTCTAGTTGCCCCAAACCATCCGACCAAACCGTCCAACCCGACCCTCCCGGACCCTCCAAACTGTTGGTCCCGAACCATCCGACCAAACCGTCCAACCCGACCGTCCCGGAACTTCCAAACAGTCCGTTCGGAAGAAGGTCCGAATGTCCCCTACTTGGCCCGAATCATCCGACCAAACCGTCCAACCCGACCGTCCCAGACCCTCCAAACTGTTCGTCCTGAACCATCTGACCAAACCGTCCAACCCGATCGTCCCGGAACTTCCAAACGGTCCATCCGGAAGAAGGTCCGAATCTCCTCTTGTTGTCCTGAACAATCCGACCCGACCGTCCCGGACCCTCCAAACTGTTGGTGCCGAATCACCTGACCAAATCATGCAACCCGACCGCCTTGGACCCTCCAAACTGTTGGTCCCGAACCATCCGACCAAACCCGACCGTCCCGGAACATACAAACGATCCGCCCGGAAGAAGGTCCGGATCTCCTCTAGTTCTTCCGAACCAACTGACCAAACCGTCCAACCCGACCGTCTTGGACCCTCCAAACTGTTGGTCCCGAACCATCCGACCAAACCGTCCAACCCGACCGTCCTGGACCCTCCAAACTGTTGGTCCCAAACCATCCGACCAAACCGTCCAACCCGATCGTCCCGGACCTTCCAAACGGTCCGTCCGGGGGAAGGTCCGGATCTCCTCTAGTTGTCCCGAACCGTCCGACCAAACCGTCCAACCAAACCGTCCGACCAAACCGTCCAACCTGACCGTCCCGGACCCTCCAAACTGTTGGTCCCGAACCATCCGACCAAACCGTCCAACCCGACCGTCCCGGAACTTCCAAACAGTCCGTTCGGAAGAAGGTCGGAATGTCCTCTACTTGCCCCGAACCATCCGACCAAACCGTCCAACCCGACCGTCCCGGACCCTCCAAACTGTTGGCCCCGACCCATCCGACCAAACCGTCCAACCCGACCGTCCCAAACCTTCCAAACGGTCCGTATGGAAGAAGATCCGGTAGTCCTCTAGTTCTACCGAACCATCCGACCAAACCATCGAACCCGACTGTCTCGGACCCTCCAAACTGTTGGTCCCGAACCATCCGACCAAACCATCCAACCCGACCATCTTGGACCGTCCGAACTGTTCGTCTCGAACCATCTGACCAAACCGTCCAACCCCACCGTCCCTGGCCCTCCAAACTGTTGGTCCCAAACCATCCGATAAAACCGTCCAACCCGACCATCTCGGACCCTGCAAACTTCTGGTCCCGAACCATCCGACCAAACCGTCCAACACGACCGTCCCGGACCCTCCCAAGCTGTTGCAACCCGACCGTCTCGGACCCTCCAAACTGTTGGTCGCAAACCATCCGACCAAACCGTCCAACCCGACCGTCCCGGACCCTCCAAACTGTTGGTCCCAAACCATCCGACCAAACAGTCCAACCCGACCGTCCCGGACCCTCCAAACTGTTGGTCCCGAACCATCTGACCAAACCGTCCAACCCGATCGTCCCGGAACTTCCAAACGGTCCGTCCGGAAGAAGGTCCGGATCTTCTCTTGTTGTCCTGAACAATCCGACCCGACCGTCCCGGACCCTCCAAACTGTTGGTCCCGACTCACCTGACCAAATCATTCAAGCCGACCATCTCGGACCCTCCAAACTGTTGGTCCCGAACCATCCGACCAAACCCGACCGTCCCGGAACATACAAACGATCCGCCCGGAAGAAGGTCCTGATCTCCTCTAGTTCTTCCGAACCAACTGACCAAACCGTCCAACCCGACCGTCTCGGACCCTCCAAACTGTTGGTCCCAAACCATCCGACCAAACCCGACCATCCCGGACCTTCCAAACGGTCCATCCGGAAGAAGGTACGGTTCTCCTCTAGTTCTCCCGAACCATCCGACCAAACCATCCAACCCGACCGTCCCGGACCCTCCAAACTGTTGTCCCGAACCATTCGACCAAACCGAACAACCCGACCGTCTTGGACCCTCCAAACTGTTGATCCCAAACCATCCGACCAAACCGTCCAACCAGACCGTCCTGGACCTTCCAAACGGTCCGTCCGGAAGAAGGTCCGGATCTCCTCTAGTTGTCCCAAACCGTCCGACCAAACCGTCCAACCCGACCGTCCTAGAACTTCCAAACGGTCCGTCCGGAAGAAGGCCCGGATCTCCTCTAGTTGCCCCAAACCATCCGACCAAACCATCCAACCCGACCGTCCCGGACCCTCCAAACTATTGGTCCCGACCCATCCGACCAAACCGTCCAACCCGACCGTCCCGGAACTTCCAAACGGTCCGTCCGGAAGAAGGTCTGGATCTCCTCTAGTTGTCCCGAACCATCCGACCAAACCGTCGAACCCGACCGTCTCAGACCCTCCAAACTGTTGGTCCCGAAACATCCGACCAAACCGTCCAACCCGACCGTCCCAAACCTTCCAAACGGTCCGTATGGAAGAAGATCCGGTACTCCTCTAGTTCTACCGAACCATCTGACCAAACCATCGAACCCGACCGTCTCGGACCCTCAAACTGTTGGTCCCGAACCATCCGACCAAACCATCCAACCCGACCATCTTGGACCGTCCAAACTGTTGGTCTCGAACCATCTGACCAAACCGTCCAACCCCACCGTCCCTGGCCCTCCAAACTGTTAGTCCCAAACCATCCGACCAAACCGAACAACCCGACCGTCTTGGACCCTCCAAACTGTTGGTCCCAAACCATCCGACCAAACCGTAAAACTAGACCGTGCTGGACCTTCCAAACGGTCCGTCCGGAAGAAGGTCCGGATCTCCTCTAGTTGCCCCAAACCATCCGACCAAACCGTCCAACCCGACCGTCCCGGACCCTCCAAACTGTTGGTCCCGAACCATCCGACCAAACAGTCCAACCCGACCGTCCCGGAACTTCCAAACAGTCCGTTCGGAAGAAGGTCCGAATGTCCTCTACTTGCCCCGAACCATCCGACCAAACCGTCCAACCCGACCGTCCCGGACCCTCCAAACTGTTGGCCCCGACCCATCCGACCAAACCGTCCAACCCGACCGTTCCGGAACTTCCAAACGGTCCGTCCGGAAAAAGGTCCGAATCTCCTCTAGTTGTCCCGAACCATCCGACCAAACCATCCAACCCGACCGTCCCAAACCTTCCAAACGGTCCGTATGGAAGAAGATCCGGTACTCGTCTAGTTCTACCGAACCATCCGACCAAACCATCGAACCCGATCGTCTCGGACCCTTCAAACTGTTGGTCCCGAACCATCCGACCAAACCATCCAACCCGACCATCTTGGACCGTCCGAACTGTTCGTCTCGAACCATCTGACCAAACCGTCCAACCCCACCGTCCCTGGCCCTCCAAACTGTTGGTCCCAAACCATCCGATAAAACCGTCCAACCCGACCATCTCGGACCCTCCAAACTTCTGGTCCCGAACCATCCGACCAAACCGTCCAACACGACCGTCCCGGACCCTCCCAAGCTGTTGTAACCCGACCGTCTCGGACCCTCCAAACTGTTGGTCGCAAACCATCCGACCAAACCGTCCAACTCGACCGTCCCGGACCCTCCAAACTGTTGGTCCCAAACCATCCGACCAAACAGTCCGACCCGACCGTCCCGGACCCTCCAAACTGTTGGTCCCGAACCATCTGACCAAACCGTCCAACCCGATCGTCCCGGAACTTCCAAACGGTCCGTCCGGAAGAAGGTCCGGATCTTCTCTTGTTGTCCTGAACAATCCGACCCGACCGTCCCGGACCCTCCAAACTGTTGGTCCCGACTCACCTGACCAAATCATTCAAGCCGACCGTCCCGGACCCTCCAAACTGTTGGTCCCGAACCATCCGACCAAACCCGACCGTCCCGGAACATACAAACGATCCGCCCGGAAGAAGGTCCGGATCTCCTCTAGTTCTTCCGAACCAACTAACCAAACCGTCCAACCCGACCGTCTCGGACCCTCCAAACTGTTGGTCCCAAACCATCCGACCAAACCCGACCATCCCGGACCTTCCAAACGGTCCATCCGGAAGAAGGTACGGTTCTCCTCTAGTTCTCCCGAACCATCCGACCAAACCATCCACCCCGACCATCCCGGACCCTCCAAACTGTTGTCCCGAACCATTCGACCAAACTGAACAACCCGACCGTCTTGGACCCTCCAAACTGTTGGTCCCAAACCATCCGACCAAACCGTCCAACCAGACCGTCCTGGACCTTCCAAACGGTCCGACCGGAAGAAGGTCTGGATCTCCTCTAGTTGTCCCGAACCGTCCGACCAAACCGTCCAACCCGACCGTCCCGGAACTTCCAAACGGTCCGTCCGGAAGAAGGTCCGGATCTCCTCTAGTTGCCCCAAACCATCCGACCAAACCGTCCAACCCGACTGTCCCGGACCCTCCAAACTGTTGGTCCCGAACCATCCGACCAAACCGTCCAACCCGACCGTCTTGAACCCTCCAAATGGTCCATCCGGAAGGAATAGATCTCCTCTAATTGTCCCAAATCATCTGACGAAACCGTCTAACCCGACCATCCCGGACCTTCCAAACGGTCCGTCCGGAAGAAGGTCCGGTTCTCCTCTAGTTCTCCCGACCCATCCGACCAAACCATCCAACCCGACCGTCCCGGACCCTCCAAACTGTTGTCCCGAACCATTCGACCAAACCATCCAACCCGACCGTCTTGGACCCTCCAAACTGTTGATCCCAAACCATCCGACCAAACCGTCCAACCAGACCGTCCTGGACCTTCCAAACGGTCCGTCCGGAAGAAGGTCCGGATCTCCTCTAGTTGTCCCAAACCGTCCGACCAAACCGTCCAACCCGACCGTCCCAGAACTTCCAAACGGTCCGTCCGGAAGAAGGCCCGGATCTCCTCTAGTTGCCCCAAACCATCCGACCAAACCATCCAACCCGACCGTCCCGGACCCTCCAAACTATTGGTCCCGACCCATCCGACCAAACCGTCCAACCCGACCGTCCCGGAACTTCCAAACGGTCCGTCCGGAAGAAGGTCCGGATCTCCTCTAGTTGTCCCGAACCATCCGACCAAACCGTCGAACCCGACCGTCTCAGACCCTCCAAACTGTTGGTCCCGAAACATCCGACCAAACCGTCCAACCCGACCGTCCCAAACCTTCCAAACGGTCCGTATGGAAGAAGATCCGGTACTCCTCTAGTTCTACCGAACCATCCGACCAAACCATCGAACCATCTGACCAAACCGTCCAACCCCACCGTCCCTGGCCCTCCAAACTCTTGGTCCCAAACAATCCGACAAAACCGTCCAACCCGACCATCTCGGATCCTCCAAACTTCTGGTCCCGAACCATCCGACCAAACCGTCCAACACGACCGTCCCGGACCCTCCCAGGCTGTTGCAACCCGACCGTCTCGGACCCTCCAAACTGTTGGTCGCAAACCATCCGACCAAATAGTCCAACCCGACCGTCCCGGACCCTCCAAACTGTTCGTCCTGAACCATCTGACCAAACCGTCCAACCCGATCGTCCCGGAACTTCCAAACGGTCCGTCCGGAAAAATGTCCGGATATCCTCTTGTTGTCCTGAACAATCCGACCCGACCGTCCCGGACCCTCCAAACTGTTGGTGCCGAATCACCTGACCAAATCATGCAACCCGACCATCTCGGACCCTCCAAACTGTTGGTCCCGAACCATCCGACCAAACCCGACCGTCCCGGAACATACAAACGATCCGCCCGGAAGAAGGTCCGGATCTCCTCTAGTTCTTCCGAACCAACTGACCAAACCGTCCAACGCGATCGTCTCGGACCCTCCAAACTGTTGGTCCCGAACCATCCGATCAAACCGTCCAACCCGACCGTCCTGGACCCTCCAAACTGTTGGTCCCAAACCATCCGACCAAACCGTCCAACCCGACCGTCCCGAACCTTCCAAACGGTCCGTCCGGGGGAAGGTCCGGATCTCCTCTAGTTGTCCCGAACCGTCCGACCGAACCGTCGAACCCGACCGTCCCGGAACTTCCAAACGGTCCGTCTGGAAGAAGGTCCGGATATCCTCTAGTTGCCCCAAACCATCCGACCAAACCGTCCAACCCGACCGTCCCGGACCCTCCAAACTATTGGTCCCGGACCATCCGACCAAACCGTCCAACCCGACCGTCTTGAAAACTCCAAATGGTCCGTCCGGAAGGACTAGATCTCCTCTAATTGTCCCAAATCATCTGATCAAACCGTCCAACCCGACCATCCCGGACCTTCCAAACGGTCCGTCCGGAAGAAGGTCCGGTTCTCCTGTAGTTCTCCCGAACCATCCGACCAAACCATCCAACCCGACCTTCCCGGACCCTCCAAACTGTTGTCCCGAACCATTCGACCAAACCGAACAACCCGACCGTCTTGGACCCTCCAAACTGTTGGTCCCAAACCATCCGAGCAAACCGTCCAACCAGACCGTCCTGGACCTTCCAAACGGTCCGTCCGGAAGATGGTCCGGATCTCCTCTAGTTGTCCCGAACCGTCCGACCAAACCGTCCAACCCGACCGTCCCGGAACTTCCAAACGGTCCGTCCGGAAGAAGGTCCGGATCTCCTCTAGTTGCCCCAAACCATCCGACCAAACCGTCCAACCGACCGTCCCGGAACTTCCAAACAGTCCGTTCGGAAGAAGGTCCGAATGTCCTCTACTTGCCCCGAACCATCCGACCAAACCGTCCAACCCGACCGTCCCGGACCGTCCAAACTGTTGGCCCCGACCCATCCGACCAAACCGTCCAACCCGACCATCCCGGAACTTCCAAACGGTCCGTCCGGAAGAAGGTCCGGATCTCCTCTAGTTGTCTCGAACAATCCGACCAAACCCGACCGTATCAGACCCTCCAAACTGTTGGTCCCGAAACATCAGACCAAACCGTCCAACCCGACCGTCCCAAACCTTCCAAACGGTCCGTATGGAAGAAGATCCGGTACTCCTCTAGTTCTACCGAACCATCTGACCAAACCATCGAACCCGACCGTCTCGGACCCTCCAAACTGTTGGTCCCGAACCATCCGACCAAACCATCCAACCCGACCATCTTGGACCGTCCAAACTGTTGGTCTCGAACCATCTGACCAAACCGTCCAACCCCACCGTCCCTGGCCCTCCAAACTGTTAGTCCCAAACCATCCGATAAAACCGTCCAACCCGACCATCTCGGACCCTCCAAACTTCTGGTCCCGAACCATCCGACCAAACCGTCCGACACGACCGTCCCGGACCCTCCCAAGCTGTTGCAACCCGACCGTCTCGGACCCTCCAAACTGTTGGTCGCAAACCATCCGACCAAACCGTCCAACACGACCGTCCCGGACCCTCCCAAGCTGTTGCAACCCGACCGTCTCGGACCCTCCAAACTGTTGGTCGCAAACCATCCGACCAAACCGTCCAACTCGACCGTCCCGGACCCTCCAAACTGTTGGTCCCGAATCACATGACCAAATCATGCAACCCGACCGTCTCGGAACCTCCAAACTGTTGGTCCCGAACCATCCGACCAAACCCGACCGTCCCGGAACATACAAACGATCCGCCCGTAAGAAGGTCCGGATCTCCTCTAGTTCTTCCGAACAAATGGACCAAACCGTCCAACCCGACCGTCTCGGACCCTCCAAACTGTTGGTCCCGAACCATCCGACTAAACCGTCGAACCCGACCGTCCTGGACCATCCAAACTGTTGGTCCCAAACCATCCGACTAAACCGTCCAACCCGACCGTCCCGGACCTTCGAAACGGTCCGTCCGGAGGAAGGTCCGGATCTCCTCTAGTTCTCCCGAACCGTCCGACCAAACCGTCGAACCCGACCGTCCCGGAACTTCCAAACGGTCCGTCCGGAAGAAGGTCCGGATATCCTCTAGCTGCCCCAAACCATCCGACCAAACCGTCCAACCCGACCGTCCGGACCCTCCAAACTGTTGGTCCCGAACCATCCGACCAAACCGTCCAACCCGACCGTCTTGAACACTCCAAATGGTCCATCCGGAAGGACTAGATCTCCTCTAATTGTCCCAAATCATCTGACCAAACCGTCCAGCCCGACCACCCCGGAGCTTCCAAACGGTCCGTCCGGAAGAAGGTCCGGTTCTCCTCTAGTTCTCCCGAACCATCCGACCAAACCATCCAACCCGACCATCCCGGACCCTCCAAACTGTTGTCCTGAACCATCCGACCAAACCATCCAAGCCGACCGTCTCGGACCCTCCGAACTGTTGGTCCCGAACCTACGACCAAACCGTCCAACCCGACCGTCCCGGAACTTCCAAACGGTCCGTGTGAAAGGTTGTCCGGTTCTCCTCTAGTTCTCCCGAACGATCCGACCAAACCGTCCAACACCAACGTGTCGGACCGCCCAAACTGTTGGTCCCGAACCAACCGACCAAACCGTCCAAACCGACCATCCCAAAACTTCCAAACGGTCCATCCGGAAGAAGGTCCGGATCTCCTCTAGTTCTCCCGAACCATCCAACCAAACCGTCCAATCCGACCGTCTCAGACCCTCCAAACTGTTGGTCCCGTAGCATCCGACCAAACCGTCCGACCCGACTGCCCTGGAACTTCCAAATGGTCCGTCCGGAAGGTCTAGATCCCCTCTAATTGTCCCAATCCATCCGACCAAACCCCGACCGTCCCGGACCTTCCAAACGGTCCGTCTGGAGGAAGGTCCGGCTCTCGTCTAGTTCTTCCGAACCATCCGACGAAACCATCCAACCCAATCGTCCCGGACCCTTCAAACTGTTGGTCCCGAACCATCCGATCAAACTGTCTAACCCGACCATCTCGGATCCTCCAAACTGTTGGTCCCGAAGCATCTGACCAAACCGTCCAACCCGACCGTCCCGGACCCTCCAAACTGTTGGTCCCGAATCATCCGACCAAATCATGCAACCGGACCGTCTCAGATCTTCCAAACTGTTCGTCTCGAACCATCCGACCAAACCCGACCCTCCCGGAACATACAAACGGTCGGTCCGCAAGATGGTCCGGATCTCCTCTAGTTGTCCTGAACCATCTGACCAAACCGTCCAGCCCGACCGTCCCAGACCTTCCAAACGGTCCGTCCGGAAGAATGTCTGGTTCTCCTCTAGTTCTCCCGAACCATCCGTAAAAACCGTCCAACCGTCCAACCCGACCGTCCCGGACCGTCCAAACTGTTGGTCCCGAACCATCCGACCAAACCGCCCAACCCGACCATCTCGGACCCTCCAAACAGTCTGTCCCCAACCATCCGACCAAATCGTCCAACCCGACAGTCTCGGACGATCCAAACTGTTGGTCTCGAACAATCCGACCAAACCCGACCGTCCCGGAACATACAAACGGTCCGTCCGGAAGAAGGTCCGGCTCTCCTCTAGTTCTCCCAAACCGTCCGACCAAACCATCCAACCCGACCGTCCCGGACCCTTCAAACTGTTGGTGCCGAACCATTCGACCAAACCGTCCAAGCCGACCATCTCGGACTCTCCAAACTGTTGGTCCCGAACCATCCGACCAAATCGTCCAAACCCGACCCTCCCGGGCCCTCCAAATATTGGTTCCCAACCATCCGACCAAATCGCCCAACCCGACTGTCCCGGACCTTCCAAACGTTCCATCCGGAAGGTCGGGCTCTCCTCTAGTTCTCAGGAACCATTCGACCAAACTATCCAACCCGACCGCCCCGGACCCTCCAAACTGTTGCTCCCGTACCATCCGATCAAACCGTCCAACCCGACCGTCTCGGACCCTCCAAACTGTTGGTCCCAAGTATCCGACAAATCGTCCAACCCGACCGTCCCGGACCCTCCAAACTGTTGGTTCCGAACCATCCGATCAAATCGTCCAACCCGACCGTCTCGGACTCGCCAAACTGCTGGTCCCGAATCATCCGACCAAATCATCCAACCCGACCGTCCCGGACCCTCCAATCTGTTGGTCCCGAACCATCCGATCAAATCGTCCAACCCGACCGTCTCGGACGCTTCAAACTGTTTTTCCCGAACCACCCGACCAAACCCGACCGTCCCGGAACATACAAACGGTCTGTCCGGAAGAAGGTCCGGATCTCCTCTAGTTGTCCCGAACCACCCGACCGAACCGTCCAACCCGACCGTCCCGGACCTCCGAAACAGTCCGTCCGAAAGAAGGTCCGGATCTCCTCTAGTTGTCACGAACCACTCGACCAAACCGTCGAACCCGACCGTCTCGGACCCTCCAAACTGTTGAACCTGAACCATCCGACCAAATCGTCCAAACCGACCGTCCCCAACCCTCCGAATTGTTGGTCCCGGGCCTACGACCAAACCGTCCAACCCGACCGTCCCGGACCTTCCAAACGGTCCGTCCGGAAGAATTCCCCGGAACTCCTCTAGTTGTCCCGAACCATCCGACCCGACTGTCCCGGACCCTCCAAAGTGTTGGTCCCGAATCATCCGACCAAATCATGCAACCCGACCGTCTCGGACACTCCAAACTGTTGGTCCCGAACCATCCGACCAAATCGTCCAAACCGACCGTCTCTTACGCTCCAAACTGTTGGTCCCGAACCATCCGACCAAACCCGATCATCCCGGAACATACAAATGGTCCGTCCGGAAGAAGGTCCGGACCTCCTCTAGTTCTCCCGAACCAACTGACCAAACCGTCCAACCCGACCGTCTCAAACCCTCCAAACTGTTGGTCCCGAACGATTCAACCAAACCATCCAACCCGACCGTCCCAGAAGTTCCAAACGGTTCCGTCCGGAAGAAGGTCCCGATCTCCTCTAGTTGTCCCGAACCATCCAACCTAACCGTCCAACCCGACCGTCTCAGACCCTCCAAACTGTTGGTCCCGAACCATCCGACCAAACCATCCAACCCGACTGTCCAGGAACTTCCAAATGGTCCGTCCGGAAGGTCTAGATATCCTCTAATTCTCCCGAACCATCTGACCAAACTATCCAACCCGACCGTCCCGGACCCTCCAAACTGTTGCTCCCGAACCATCCGACCAAACCGTCCAACCCGACCGTTTCGGAACCTCCAAACTGTTGGTCCCGAACCATCCGACCAAATTGTCCAACCCGACCGTCCCGGACCCTCCAAACTGTTGGTCCCGAAACATCCGATCAAATCGTCCAACCCGACCGTCTCGGACCGTCCAAACTGTTGGTACCGAATCATCCGACCAAACCGTCCAAGCCGACCGTCCCGGAAGTTCCAAACGGTTCCGTCCGGAAGAAGGTCTCGATCTCCTCTAGTTGTCCCGAAGCACCCAACCGAACCGTCCAACCCGACCGTCTCAGACCCTCCAAACTGTTGGTCCCGAACCATCCGACCAAACCATCCAACCCGACTGTCCTGGAACTTCCAAATGGTCCGTCCGGAAGGTTTAGATCTCCTCTAATTGTCCCGAACCATCCGACCAAACCGTCCAACCCGACCGTCCCGGAGCTTCCAAACTGTTGGTCCCGAACCATCCGACCAAACCGTCCAACCCGACCGTCCCGGACCTTCCAAACTGTTGGTCCCGAACCATCCGACCAAACCGACCAACCTGACCGTCCCGGATCTTCCAAACTGTTGGTCCCGAACCATCCGACCAAACCGTCCAACCTGACCGTCCCGGACCGTCCAAACTGTTGGACCCGAACCATCCAACCTAACCGTCCAACCCGACCGTCCCGGGCCCTCCAAACTGTTGGTCCCGAACCATCCGAGCAAACTGTCCAACTCGGCCGTCCCGGACCTTCCAAACGGTGCGTCCAGAAGAAGGTCCGGCTCTCCTCTAGTTCTCCCGAACCATCCGAGCAAACCATCCAACCCGACCATCCCGGACCTTCCAAACGGTCCGTCCGGAAAAAGGTCCGGCTCTCCTCTAGTTCTCCGGAACCGTTCGACCAAACTATCCAACCCGACCGTTCCGGACCCTCCAAACTGTTGCTCCCGAACCATCCGACCAAACCGTCCAACCCGACCGTCTCGGAACCTCAAAACTGTTGGTCCCGAACCATCCGACCAAATTGTCCAACCCGACCGTCCCGGACCCTCCAAACTGTTGGTCCCAAACCATCCAAACGGTCTGTCTGGAAGAAGGTCCGGCTCTCCTCTAGTTCTTCCGAACCATCCGACCAAACCATCCGACCCGACCGTCCCGGACCCTCCAAACTGTTGGTCCCAAACCATCCGACCAAACCGTCCAGCACGACCATCGCGGACCCTCCAAGCTGTTGCTCCCGAACCATCCCACCAAACCGTCCAACCCGACCATCCCGGACCCTCCAAACTGTTGGACCCGAATTATCTGACCAAATCATGCAACCCGACCGTCTCGAACCCACCAAACTGTTGGTCCCAAACCATCCGACCAAATCGTCCAACCCGACCATCTCGGACGCTCCAAACAGTTGGTCCCGAACCATCCGACCAAACCCGACCGTCCCGGAACATAAAAACGGTCCGTCCGGAAGAAAGTCCGGATCTCCTCTTGCTGTCCCAAACCATCCGACCAAACCGTCCAATCCGACTGTCCTGGAACTTCCGAATGGTCCGTCCAGAAGTTCTAGATCTCCTCTAATTGTCCCGAAACATCCGACCAAACCGTCCAACCCGACCGTCCCGAACCTTCCAAACGGTCCGTACGGAAGAAGGTCTGGTCCTACTCTAGTTCTCCCGAACCATCCGACCAAACCATCCAACCCGACCGTCCCGGACCCTCCAAACTGTTGGTCCCGAACCATCCGACCAAACCGTCCAACCCGACGGTCTCAGACCCTCCAAACTGTTGGTCCCGAACCATCCGACTAAACCGTCCAACCCAACCGTCCCAGACCCTCCAAGCTGTTGGTTCCGAATCATCCGATCAAACCGTCCAACCCGACCGTCCCGGATCCTCCAAACAGTTCGTCCCAAACCATCCGGCCAAACCGTCCAACCCGACCGTCCCGGACCTTCCAAACGGTTCGTCCGGAAGAAGGTCCGGATCTCCTCTAGTCGTCCCGAACCATCCGACCAAACCCAACCATCACGGAACATACAAACGGCCCGTTCGGAAGACGGTCTGGATCTCGTCTACTTCTCCCGAACCAACTGACCAAACCGTCCAACCCGACCGTCTCGGACCCTCCAAACTGTTGCTCCCGAACCATTCGACCCAACCGTCCAACCCGACCGTCCCGGAACTTCCAGACGGTTCCGAACGGAAGAAGGTCCCGATCTCCTCTAGTTCTCCCTAACCATCCAACCTAACCGTCCAACCAGACCGTCTCAGACCCTCTGAACTGCTGGTCACGAACCATCCGACTAAACCGTCCACCCCGACCGTCCCGGACCTTCCAAACGGTCCGTCCGGAAGAAGGTCCGGTTCTCCTCTAGTTCTCCCGAACCATCCGACCAAACCATCCAACCCGACCGTCCCGGACCCACCAAACTGTTGGTCCTGAGCCATCCGACCGAACCATCCAACCGAACCATCCAACCCGACCGTCCCGGACCGTCCAAACTGTTGGTCCCAAACCATCCGACCAAACCCGACCGTCCCGGAACATACAAACGGTCCGTCCGGAAGAACGTCCAGATCTCTTCTAGTTGGCCCGAACCATCCGACCAAACCGTCCAACCAGATCGCCCCGGAACATCCAAACGGTCCGTCCTGAAGTAGGACCGGATCTCCTCTAGTTGTCCCGAACCATCCGACCAAACCGTCCAACCCGACGACCCCGGGCCCTCAGAACTGTTGGTCCCGAACCATCCGACCAAACCATCCAACCTGACCGTCCCGAAACTTCCGAGCGGTCCGTCGGGAAGAAAGTCCTGATCTCCTCTAGTTGTCCCGAACCGTCCGACCAAACCGTCCAACCCGACCGTCCCGGACCCTCCAAACTGTTGGTCCCGAACCGTCCGACCAAACCGTCCAACCCGGCCATCCCGGACCGTCCAAACTGTTGGTGCCGAACCATCCGACCAAACCGTCCAACCCGACCGTCTCAGACCCTCGAAGCTGTTTGTCCCGAACCATCCAACCAAATCGTCCAACCCGACCGTGTCGGACGCTCCAACCTGTTGGTCCCGAACAATCCGACCAAACCCGACCGTCCCGGAACATACAAACGGTCCGTCCGGAAGAATGTCCGGCTCTCCTCTAGTTATCCTGAACCATCCGAACAAACCATCCAACCCAACCGTCTCGGACCCTCAAACTGTTAGACAGGAACCATCCGACCAAACCGTCCAACCCGACCTTCTCGGACCCTCCGAACTGTTGGTCCCGAACCATCCGACCAAACCGTCCAACCCGACCGTCTCGGACCCTCCAAACTGTTGGTCCCGAAGCATCCGACCAAATCGTCCAACCCGACCGTCTCGGACCCTCCAAACTGTTCGTGCCGAACCATCCGACCAAACCGTCCAACCCGACCGTCTCGGACCCTCCAAAACTGTTGGTCCCGAACCATCCGATGAAACCGTGCAACCCGACTGTCCTGGAACATCCAAATGGTCCGTCCGGAAGGTCTAGATCTCCTCTAATTGTCCCAAATCAACCGACCAAATCGTCCAACCCGACCGTCCCGGACCCTCAAAACTGTTGGTCCCGAACCATCCGACCAAACCGTCCAACCCGACCATCTCGGACCATCCAAACTGTTGGTCCCGAACAATCTGACCAAACCGTCCAACCCGACCGTCCCGGGCCCTCCAAATTGTTGGTCCCAACCCATCCAACCACACCGTCCACCCCGACCGTCCCGGAACTTCCAAACGGCCCGTCCGGAACAAGGTCCGGATCTCCTCTACTTGTCCCGAACCATCCGACCAAACCATCCAGCCCGACCATCCCGGAACTTCCAAACGGTCCATCCGGAAGAAGGTTCGGATCTCCTCTTGTTGTCCCGAACCATCCGACCAAAGCGTCCAGCCCGATCTTCCCGGAACTTCCAAACGGTCCGTCCGGAAGAAGGTCCGGATCTCCTCTAGTTGTCCCGAACCATCCGACTAAACCGTCCAACCCAAACGTCCCAGACCCTCCAAGCTGTTGGTTCCGAATCATCCGATCAAACCGTCCAACCCGACCGTCCCGGATCTTCCAAACAGTTGGTCCCAAACCATCCGGCCAAACCGTCCAACCCAACCGTCCCGGACCTTCCAAACGGTTCGTCCGGAAGAAGGTCCGGATCTCCTCTAGTTGTCCCGAACCATCCGACCAAACCCGACCATCCCGGAACATAGAAACGGTCCGTTCGGAAGAAGGTCTGGATCTCGTCTACTTCTCCCGAACCAACTGACCAAACCGTCCAACCCGACCGTCTCGGACCCTCCAAACTGTTGCTCCCGAACCATTCGACCGAACCGTCCAACCCGACCGTCCCGGAACTTCCAGACGGTTCCGACCGGAAGAAGGTCCCGATCTCCTCTAGTTCTCCCGAACCATCCAACCTAACCGTCCAACCAGACCGTCTCAGACCCTCCGAACTACTGGTCACGAACCATCCGACCAAACCGTCCACCCCGACCGTCCCGGACCTTCCAAACGGTCCGTCCGAAAGATGGTCCGGTTCTCCTCTAGTTCTCCCGAACCATCCGACCAAACCATCAAACCCGACCGTCAAGGACCCACCAAACTATTGGTCCTGAGCCATCCGACCGAACCATCCAACCCGACCGTCCCGGACCGTCCAAACTGTTGGTCCCAAACCATCCGACCAAACCCGACCGTCCCGGAACATACAAACGGTCCGTCCGGAAGAACGTCCAGATCTCCTCTAGTTGGCCCGAACCATCCGACCAAACCGTCCAACCAGATCGCCCCGGAACTTCCAAACGGTCCGTCCTGAAGTAGGACCGGATCTCCTCTAGTTGTCCCGAACCATCCGACCAAACCGTCCAACCCGACGACCCCGGGCCCTCAGAACTGTTGGTCCCGAACCATCCGACCAAACCATCCAACCCGACCGTCCCGAAACTTCCGAGCGGTCCGTCCGGAAGAAAGTCCTGATCTCCTCTAGTTGTCCCGAACCGTCCGACCAAACCGTCCAACCCGACCGTCCCGGACCCTCCAAACTGTTGGTCCCGAACCATCCGACCAAACCGTCCAACCCGGCCATTCCGGACCGTCCAAACTGTTGGTGCCGAACCATCCGACCAAACCGTCCAACCCGACCGTCTGAGACCCTCGAAGCTGTTTGTCCCGAACCATCCAACCAAATCGTCCAACCCGACCGTGTCGGACGCTCCAACCTGTTGGTCCCGAACAATCCGACCAAACCCGACCGTCCCGGAACATACAAACGGTCCGTCCGGAAGAAGGTCCGGCTCTCCTCTAGTTATCCTGAACCATCCGAACAAACCATCCAACCCAACCGTCTCGGACCCTCAAACTGTTAGACAGGAACCATCCGACCAAACCGTCCAACCCGACCTTCTCGGACCCTCCGAACTGTTGGTCCCGAACCATCTGACCAAACCGTCCAACCCGACCGTCTCGAACCCTCCAAACTGTTGGTCCCGAAGCATCCGACCAAATCGTCCAACCCGACCGTCTCGGACCCTCCAAACTGTTCGTGCCGAACCATCCGACCAAACCGTCCAACCCGACCGTCTCGGACCCTCCAAACTGTTGGTCCCGAACCATCCGATGAAACCGTGCAACCCGACTGTCCTGGAACATCCAATTGGTCCGTTCGGAAGGTCTAGATCTCCTCTAATTGTCCCAAATCATCCGACCAAATTGTCCAACCCGACCGTCCCGGACCCTCAAAACTGTTGGTCCCGAACCATCCGACCAAACCGTCCAACCCGACCATCTCGGACCATCCAAACTGTTGGTCCCGAACCATCTGACGAAACCGTCCAACCTGACCGTCTCGGGCCCTCCAAATTGTTGGTCCCAACCCATCCAACCACACCATCCACCCCGACCGTCCCGGAACTTCCAAACGGTCCGTCCGGAACAAGGTCCGGATCTCCTCTACTTGTCCCGAACCATCCGACCAAACCATCGAGCCCGACCGTCCCGGAACTTCCAAACGGTCCGTCCGGAAGAAGGTCCGGATCTCCTCTAGTTGTCCGAACCATCCGACCAAAGCGTCCAACCCGATCTTCCCGGAACTTCCAAACGGTCCGTCCGGAAGAAGGTCCGGATCTCCTCTAGTTGTCCCAAACCATCCAACCACACCGTCCAACCCGACCTTCCCGGAACTTCCAAACGGTCCGTCCGGAAGAAGGTCCGGATCTCCTCTAGCTGTCCCGAACCATCTGACCAAACTGTCCAACCCGACCGTCCCTCCAAACTGTTGGTCCCGAACCATCCGACCAAACCGTCCAACCCGACTGTCCTAGAACTTCCAAATGGTCCGTCCGGAAGTTCTAGATCTCCTCTAATTGTCCCGAAACATCCAACCAAACGGTCCAACCCGACCATCCCGGACCTTCCAAACGGTCCTTCCGGAAGAAGGTCTGGTTCTCCTCTAGTTCTCCCGAACCATCCGACCAAACCATCCATCCCGACCGTCCCGGACCCTCCAAACTGTTCGTCCCGAACCATCTGACCAAACTGTCCAACCCGACCCTCCAAACTGTTGGTCTCGAACCATCCGACCAAACCATCCAAACCGACCGTCCCGGGCCCTCCAATCTTTTGGTCCCAAACCGTTCAACCAAACCGTCCAACCCGACCATCGCGGACCTTCCAAACGGTCCGTCTGGAAGAAGGTCCGGCTCTTCTCTAGTTCTCCTGAATCATCCGACCAAACCATCCGACGCGATCGTCCCGGACCCTCCAAACTGCTGGTCCCAAACCATCCGACCAAACCGTCCAACCCGACCATCGCGGACCCTCCAAACAGTTGCTCCCGAACCACCCCACCAAACCGTCCAACCCGATCATCCCGGACCCTCCAAATTGTTGGTCCCGAATTATCTAACGAAATCATGCAACCCGACTGTCTCGGACCCTCCAAACTGTTGGTACCGAACCATCCGACCAAATCGTCCAACCCGACCGTCCCCGAACATAAAAACGGTCCGTCCGGAAGAAGGTCTGGATCTCCTCTTGCTGTCCCAAACTATCCTACCAAAACGTCCAACCCGACCGTCCCGGGCCATCCAAACGGTCCGTCCGGAACAATGTCCGGTTCTCCCCTAGTTCTCCCGAACTATCCGACCAAACCGTCCAACCCGACCGTCTCGGACCCTCCAAACTGTTGGTCCCGAACCATCCGACCAAACCGTCCAACCCGACCGTCCCGGAACTGCCAGTCGGTCCGTCCGGAAGAAGGTCCGGATCTCCTCTAGTTGTCCCGAACCATCCGACCAAACCGTCCAACCCGACGGTCTCAGACCCTCCAAACTGTAGGTCCCGAACCATCCGACCAAACCGTCCAATCCGACTGTCCTGGAACTTCCAAATGGTCCGTCCAGAAGTTCTAGATCTCCTCTAATTGTCCCGAAACATCCGACCAAACCGTCCAACCCGACCGTCCCGGACCTTCCAAACGGTCCGTCCGGAAGAAGGTCCGGTCCTAGTCTAGTTCTCCCGAACCATCCGACCAAACCATCCAACCCGACCGTCCCAGACCCTCCAAACTGTTGGTCCTGAACCATCCGACCAAACCGTCCATGTCCTCTCGAACCATCTGTCCAAACCATCCAACCCGACCATCCCGGACCCAGCAAACTGTTGGTCCCAAACCATTCGACCAAACCGTCGAACCCAACCGTCGCGGACCCTCCAAATTGTTGCTCCCGAACCATCCCACCAAACTGTCCAACCCGACGATCCCGGACCCTCCAAACTGTTGGTCCTGAATTATCTGACCAAATCATGCAACCCGACCGTCTCGGACCCTCCAAACTGTTGGTCCTGAACCATCCGACCAAATCGCCCACCCCGACTGTCTCGGACGCTCCAAACTGTTGGTCCCAAACCATCCGACCAAACCCGACCGTCCCGGAACATAAAAACGGTCCGTCCGAAAGAAGGTCCGGATCTCCTCTTGCAGTCCCAAACCTTCCGACCAAACGTCCAACCCGACTGTCCCGGACCTTTCAAATGGTCCGTCCGGAAGAATGTCCGGTTCTCCCCTAGTTCTCCACCATCTGACCAAACCGTCCAACCCGACCGTCTCGGACCCTCCAAACTGTTGGTCCCGAACCATCCGACCAAACCGTCCAACCCGACCGTCTCAGACTCTCCAAACTGTAGGTCCCGAACCATCCGACCAAACCGTCCAATCCAACTGTCCTGGAACTTCCAAATGGTCCGTCCAGAAGTTCTAGATCTCCTCTAATTGTCCCGAAACATCCGACGAAACCGTCCAACCCGACCGTCCCGGACCTTCCAAACGGTCCGTCCGGAAGAGGGTGTCCTACTCTAGTTCTCCCGAACCATCCGACCAAACCATCCAACCCGACCGTCCCGGACCCTCCAAGCTGTTGGTTCCGAATCATCCGACCAAACCGTCCAACCCGACTGTCCCGGATCCTCCAAACAGTTGGTCCCAAACCATCCGACCAAACCGTCCAACCCGACCGTCCCGGAACTTCCAAACGGTCCGTCCGGACGAAAGTCTGGATCTCCTCTAGTTGTCCCGAACCATCCGACCAAACCGTCCAACCCGACCGTCCCGGAACTTCCAAACGGTCCGTCCGGAAGAAGCTCCGGATCTCCTTTAGTTGTCCCGAACCATCCACCCGACCGTCCTTTTGCTACTAACCATGACAGGTTCACGCATGAACAGCGGGGATGATCTTTCTCCTACACCCGGAAGTTGAGAGATGACTTCCAAGGTGTTGTGTCCAAACATGTTGGGAACATTGACACACGCTATGCCGGTGCTATGGACCGGATGGACGGGATAGAGGCAAGCGTCAAGGAGCTGAACGCTAAGTTTGACGTTATCCTCACCCGTTTGGATGGCACTTTGGGCACTCCACCACCTCTACATCAGCCACCACCTCGACATCAGCTACCACCACCACTTCGCGTACCCACTCTTGTGCTCCAAGCTAAACAACAGCGAACACGTCGTGTCCCCGACTTTGCTCCACAAGCTTCCGGTGCTTCGGTGTACCCTCATAATGCTACCACAGCCACAGGTGAGGAAGAGGAAGCTAACTTTGATGAGTATCATGGAGGGTCTGAGGACGAGGACGCTGTCACCACCAACAATGATCGACTACATCGACGGCTGCGACAAAACCGACATGGTATGCACCCACGTCGGGAGGTACGTGATAATGATGATGTTGCTAAACTAAAACTGAAAATTCCACCATTTGAGGGTAGATATAATCCTGATGCATATCTTACTTGGGAATTAGAAGTTGAACAACGCTTTGCATGCTTGAATTATCCCGAGGATAAACGTGTTAGGGCTGCTGTTTGTGAGTTTACCGGTTTCGCTTCTATTTGGTGGGCTGAACATTGTAGGATGTATCATGAAAATATACCAACTACTTGGGCTGCCTTGAAAGATGCTATGCGTACCCGATTTGTTCCTCCTTATTATCAACGTGAGTTGCTTAATAAACTTCAGCGTTTGAGACAAAGTAATAATTCTGTGGAGGAATACTATTAAGAATTACAAACTGGTTTGATTAGATGTGCTATTGTTGAGGATAATGAGGCTATGCTTGCTAGGTTTATGGGTGGTTTAAACAAAGAAATTCAGACCATACTTGAGTATAAGGAATATAATACTATCACTCGTTTATTCCATCTTGCTTGCAAAGCTGAACGTGAAGTGCAGGATCGACAGCCGAAGACAAGATCTAACTTTTCTGCAGGGCGTACAACTTCGTGGACACCTCACACACCCGCTGGCCCGTCCACACGTACCGCTGCCCCGGCCACTTCAAATGCTAAATCATGTTCGTCTACAACACGAACAGCACCGCAAGCACGTACACTAGCAAAGTCTTCCTCGACTGCCCCGGCGAAGAGTTCTTCTTCCATGGCGTCGACCGGGAAGACCAAGGATACACAATGCCATCGCTGCCACGGCTATGGTCACATGCAAAGAGATTGCCCCACAAAGCGAGTGATGATTATACGAGAAGATGGGGAATATGATTCCGCAAGTGACTATGATGAAGATACATTGGATCTCATCGCTGCACAAGAACAAAATGATGATGAATCTGATCAAGATGTACAATATATGGGTGCTGAGGATGCAGATCAGTATGTGAGCTTGATTGCACAAAGAGTTTTGAGTGTGCAAATGAGCCGTGCCGAGCAAAATCAGCGACACAACTTGTTTCAAACAAAAGGTGTTGTGAAGGAGCGTGTTGTTCGGATTATAATTGATGGAGGGAGCTGCAATAACTTGGCAAGTTCAGAGATGGTTGAGAAGCTTTCACTCACCACACGTCCACACCCTCATCCCTACTACATCCAATGGTTCAACAACAGCGGCAAGCTTAAGGTAACAAGAACGGTACGAGTGCATTTTACTATTGCCGCCTATGCTGATTTTATTGATTGTGATGTGGTACCTATGCAAGCATGCTCAATGTTACTTGGTAGACCATGACAATATGATAGAGATTCTGTGCATCATGGTAGGACTAATCAGTATGCCCTTTTGCATAAGGGTAAAAAGATTGCATTAGTTCCTATGACTCCTGATCAAATTTTGAAAGATGATCTTGCTAAAGCTAGTAGAGCTAAGAATCAGGAGCAAAACAAGGGTGAAAATCAGATTGTAGCTAAAGAATTTGAGCAACATAAAACTACAAGCAAATCTGCACCTAGGCCTTCTAATGAAATAAAATTGAAAGGTACATGTTTGCTTGCAAGTAAATCTGATATTTCTGATTTGGATGCTAGTAATTCTATTTGCTATGCAGTCATATGCAAAGAGGCCTTGTTTTCATTCGAGGATTTGCCTCCCTCTTTGCCTCCTGCTATCACTAACATTTTGTAGGAGTTCACTGACGTCTTTCCTGAAGACGTACCACCGGGATTACCACCTATTCGAGGGATTGAGCATCAAATTGATTTAATTCCCGGTGCCTCGCTGCCCAACCGTGCGCCATACCGTACCAATCCGGAGGAGACAAAGGAGATTCAGCGTCAAGTACAAGAGCTACTCGACAAAGGTTATGTTCGCAAATCCCTTAGTCTATGTGCTGTTCCTGTTATTTTGGTACCTAAGAAAGATGGATCATGGCGTATGTGTGTTGATTGTAGAGCCATTAATAATATTACTATTCGATATCGTCATCCTATTCCTAGGCTAGATGATATGCTTGATGAATTGAGTGGTTCTACCATGTTCTCCAAAGTTGATTTGCGTAGTGGATACCATCAAATTCGTATGAAATTAGGAGATGAATGGAAAACAGCGTTTAAAACTAAGTTTGGTTTATATGAGTGGTTAGTCATGCCTTTTGGTTTAACTAATGCACCTAGTACATTCATGAGATTGATGAATGAAGTTTTACGTGCTTTCATTGGACGATTTGTGGTAGTCTATTTTGATGATATACTGATTTATAGCAAATCTTTGGAGGATCACTTGGATCATTTACGTGCTGTTTTTAATGCTTTACAAGATGCACGTTTGTTTGGTAACCTTGGAAAGTGCACCTTTTGCACCGACCGAGTATCGTTTCTTGGCTATTTTGTTACTCCACAGGGCATTGAAGTTGATAAAGCCAAGATCGAAGCCATCCAGAGTTGGCCGACTCCTAAAACGGTCACACAAGTGCGGAGTTTCTTAGGACTTGCTGGGTTCTATCGACGCTTTGTCAAAGATTTCAGCACCATTGCTGCACCGCTGAATGAGCTCACAAAGAAGGACGTTCCATTTGTTTGGAGCAATGCGCAGGAGGAGGCCTTCACAGTATTAAAGATAAGTTGACACATGCACCTTTACTTCAGCTCCCTGATTTTAATGAGATGTTTGAGCTTGAATGTGATGCTAGTGGCATTGGTTTAGGTGGTGTGTTATTACAAGAAGGCAAACCTGTTGCATATTTTAGTGAAAAATTGAGTGGGCCTAGTCTGAACTATTCTACTTATGATAAGGAATTATATGCTCTTGTTTGGACATTAGAGACATGGCAACATTATTTGTGGCCCAAGGAGTTCATTATACATTCTGATCATGAATCGTTGAACCATATTAGAAGTCAAGCTAAACTGAACCGTAGACATGCTAAGTGGGTGGAGTTCATTGAGTCTTTCCCTTATGTCATCAAACATAAAAAGGGTAAAGAAAATATTATTGCTGATGCATTGTCACGTCGTTATACTATGCTTTCACAACTTGACTTTAAAATTTTTGGTTTGGAGACCATCAGGGATCAATATGTACATGATGCTGAATTTAAAGATGTATTGCAGAATTGTAAACAAGGGAGAACATGGAATAAGTTCATCATTAATGATGGCTTTGTGTTTCGTGCCAACAAGCTATGCATCCCAGATAGCTCTGTTCGTCTTTTGTTGTTACAGGAGGCGCATGGAGGAGGATTGATGGGTCATTTTGGCGTAAAGAAGACGGAGGACGTCCTTGCTGAACACTTATTTTGGCCAAAGATGAGACGAGATGTTGAGAGATTCGTTGCTCGCTGCACTACATGTCAAAAAGCTAAGTCACGACTTAATCCTCATGGTTTATATATGCCTCTACCCGTTCCTAGTGTACCTTGGGAAGATATATCTATGGACTTTGTTTTAGGGCTGCCTAGAACCAAGAAGGGGAGAGATAGTATATTTGTTGTCGTGGATAGATTTAGTAAGATGGCACACTTTATACCATGTCACAAGTCCGATGATGCTACAATTGTTGCTGCTTTGTTCTTTCGTGAAATCAAACGCTTGCATGGTGTACCAATACTATTGTTTCAGATCGTGATACTAAATTTCTTAGCCACTTTTGGCGATGCTTATGGGCTAAGTTGGGGACTAAATTGCTTTTTAGTACTACATGTCACCTCCAAACAGATGGACAAACTGAGGTTGTGAATAGAACTTTGTCTACTATGCTTAGGGCTGTTTTGAAAAAGAATTTGCGTATGTGGGAAGAATGTTTACCTCATATTGAGTTTGCTTATAATCGTTCGCTGCATTCTACCACTAAGATGTGCCCTTTTGAGATTGTTTATGGCTTATACCTTGTGCAACTATTGATTTGCTACTTCTTCCATCTTCGGAGAAGGTTAATTTTGATGCTAAGTGACGTGCTGAATTGATATTAAAGATGCATGAGATGACTAAAGAGAACATTGAACGAATGAATGCTAAGTATAAAATTGCCGGTGATCAGGGAAGGAAACATGTTACTTTTGAGCCTGGAGATCTGGTCTGGTTGCATTTGCGTAAAGATCGTTTCCCTGATTTGAGAAAATCTAAGCTTATGCCACGTGCTGATGGTCCATTTAAAGTGCTTGAACGAATTAATGATAATGCATACAAGCTTGAGTTGCCTGCAGATTTTGGGTTAGTCCCACCTTTAACATTGCAGATTTAAAACCATATTTGGGTGAGGAAGAAGAGCTGCCGTCGAGGACGACGTCAATTCAAGAAGGGGAGGATGATGAGGACATCTCCACTACAGTTACACCCAATGCTACTTCTCACATAGCTTCAGCTCCTATTACATCACAAGCTGAACCTACACAAGTGCCGGAGATACAAGGACCAATGACTAGGGCACGTGCCAAACAACTTAATTACCAAGTACTTTCGTTCCTCGGTACTTTGCCTATATTGATAAGGATATGATGCTGCCTAATAATGATATTCTTTTGCTAATTAGGAGTGGAGGGCCTAGCCTGGATATGAAGGACAAGTATTGGAGCATGAAGAGCAAGCTACAAGGGCATGGCAGCAAGCATACGAGAAGCCAGACGATAAACAAGAGCACAAGTGATAATGGAAGAATACTCAAGCCACCATGAAAAAGGACTTAGTGAAATATGGTGCTATGCCACCTTAATGGGCCAATGGGTCATGTATCCAAATAGGTTAAGTAAAAGTAAGGGAGTCCTCATAGGGGTTTGGTACTGTTCATGCGCACTATTCACACACATGAACAGTAACCCACCTCCCCATCCTATCCTATATAAGTAGCCACACCCCCCAGGGTTAGCTTGGGTTTTGCTAAAGTTTAGAATCAGCCACCGTTGCTATTCGTCGTGTTCTTCGTTTGTGTCGTCCGACCAGATCAAGACCGATTGTGAAACCCCACCATATAATATATCGTACTTCATCTATACTCGCAATTTCAGATTGCTATTTCTCAATTCTTGCTTGTTTGTCGATTGCTTGCAGGGATTAAGAACCTCGTGTTCAGGTTGACCGTGCTACCGGCATCGTCAATAACCTCTCGGAGTTGGTCTAGCGATTGCTAAGGCGCACCGTTCGCTGCACGGTGTAGTCCGATCGTCAAGGTCGAATCCATCTAATCGATAGTTATCTTCTCATCGAAAGATCGGGACACCCCATTGTTCTATCAAGTGGTATCAGAGCTCAAGTTGCTTGGTGAGAAATTTCTTGTTTTTCCGTAGTAGTAGATTACATCTTTTTCCTATCATCCACAATCAGCCAAAAAAAAAGGGTTAGTTTATCCATTGTCCCAAAACCAATCTGAGCCGTGCAATTTTCAATTAGTACTTACATTGTTGAATTTTTGCTGCATAGATCGTGTCAAGTTGCTGGTCTAGATTGGTTCGTTGCATAATTTTACTACTAGATCATACCCTCCTTGTTGCTCGTTTGATTCGGTGTACTATTCACGCGTACTGTTCACGCACGTGAACAGTATCTCCTCCCCACACTTCTCTCATAATAGATTGGATCTTGCAAAGAGTTTGGAAAGAAAAAGAAAGAAAGGGAAGTTGGGATTTACTTGGGTTTCAAGTTGATTGCCCAATAGTGTTTGGTTTCTATCTCATATCTTTTTGTCAGTGACTTGGCCAACCCAAAGGGCTTCCCCACGACCTTAATAAGGGTCCTGGATATCCACTCCACGTTGGGTTTGACCAGAAATCAAAGTTGCTTCGGATTCAAAGTTCAAACCGAATTCAATGCCAATTCGGATTCAAAAAGTTCAAAGTGCCCAGAAAAATCTGAAAACATTCTGTAAAATCAAGTATATTCTCAGGAGCCTACCATAAAAATTTCAGCTGATTTGGCCAAGCCGTTTGGGAGATATCGCAAAAAAAAACCGAACCAGGCAGACTTGTGGCAGGAAGCTAAAACTTCGTCTTTTGATAATTTTTGCTCTGTTTGGAATTTTTCTGAGGTTCAAAAAAAGTACAAGAAAATTATAAAAAGAATAAGAAGCCACATAGAAGGCCACTGATATAAAAAAAATCTCAGAAGAATTCTTGCATTACATTGCTTCTTTAGCTTGTGATCTTTTGCCTCTATTGTTTCAGTATCTAGGCTTAGTTAAATTTGCTCGTTCTAGTCTAAGTCCAGCAACTAGCACTAGTATTTCTGAGCATATATTCAACTTTGTATTGCTACTTTGATCACTTGCTATTTCTTTGCTACTCACAAAAGCCTTCCAAGCTCCACTACTCTATACCGTGCAGATTTTCGATCACTTGGTAATCGCTTGTTCCATACTTTGGAGGTACTTGACACCGTCGGTTGCCGGTCACCTCCTTGCTGCAGGGTAAGAACTTGTAAGAATTATGATTAGCTTGAGCGTTGAGCGATTGTCACCACATCCTAGTAGCTAGTAGGGACATTACACTTGTGTTTTTCGTGTCTTTTTGCTACTAACCATGACAGGTTCACGCATGAACAGCGGGGATGATCTTTCTCCTACACCCGGAAGTTGAGAGATGACTTCCAAGGTGTTGTGTCCAAACATGTTGGGAACATTGACACACGCTATGCCGGTGCTATGGACCGGATGGACGGGATAGAGGCAAGCGTCAAGGAGCTGAACGCTAAGTTTGACGTTATCCTCACCCGTTTGGATGGCACTTTGGGCACTCCACCACCTCTACATCAGCCACCACCTCGACATCAGCTACCACCACCACTTCGCGTACCCACTCCTGTGCTCCAAGCTACACAACAGCGAACACGTCGTGTCCCCGACTTTGCTCCACAAGCTTCCGGTGCTTCAGTGTACCCTCATAATGCTACCACAGCCACAGGTGAGGAAGAGGAAGCTAACTTTGATGAGTATCATGGAGGGTCTGAGGACGAGGACGCCGTCACCACCAACAATGATCGACTACATCAACGGCTGCGACAAAACCGACATGGTATGCACCCACGTCGGGAGGTACGTGATAATGATGATGTTGCTAAACTAAAACTGAAAATTCCACCATTTGAGGGTAGATATAATCCTGATGCATATCTTACTTGGGAATTAGAAGTTGAACAACGCTTTGCATGCTTGAATTATCCCGAGGATAAACGTGTTAGGGCTGCTGTTTGTGAGTTTACCGGTTTCGCTTCTATTTGGTGGGCTGAACATTGTAGGATGTATCATGAAAATATACCAACTACTTGGGCTGCCATGAAAGATGCTATGCGTACCCGATTTGTTCCTCCTTATTATCAACGTGAGTTGCTTAATAAACTTCAGCGTTTGAGACAAGGTAATAATTCTGTGGAGGAATACTATCAAGAATTACAAACTGGTTTGATTAGATGTGCTATTGTTGAGGATAATGAGGCTATGCTTGCTAGGTTTATGGGTGGTTTAAACAAAGAAATTCAGACCATACTTGAGTATAAGGAATATAATACTATCACTCGTTTATTCCATCTTGCTTGCAAAGCTGAACGTGAAGTGCAGAATCGACAGCCGAAGACAAGATCTAACTTTTCTGCAGGGCGTACAACTTCGTGGACACCTCACACACCCACTGGCCCGTCCACACGTACCGCTGCCACGGCCAAACTGTCCAACCCGACCATCCCGGACCTTCAAACGGTCCGTCCGGAAGAAAGTCCGGTTCTGCTCTAGTTCTCCCGAACCATCCGACCAAACCGTCCAACCCGACCGTCCCGGAACTTCCAAACGGTCCGTCCGAAAGAAGGACCGGATCTACTCTAGTTGTCCCGAACCATCCGACCAAACCGTCCACCCGACCGTCCCGGAACATCCAAATGGTCCGTCCGGAAGGTCTAGATCTCCTCTAATTGTCCCAAATCATCCGACCAAACCGTCCAACCCGACCGTCCCGGACCTTCCAAACGGTCCGTCCGGAAGAAAGTCCGGTTCTCCTCTAGTTCTCCCGAACCATCCGACCAAACCATCCAACCCAACCGTCGCGGAACCTCCAAACTGTTGGTCCCGAACCATCCGACCAAACCGTCCAACCCGACCATCTTGGACCCTCCAAACTGTTGGTCCCGAACCATCCGACCAAACCGTCCAACCCGACCGTCCCGGACCTTCCACACGGTCCGTCCGGAAGAAGGTCCGATCTCCTCTAGTTGTCTCGAACCATCAGACCAAACCGTCCAATCCAATCGTCCCGGAACTTCCAAACGGTCCGTCCGGAAGAAGGTCCGGATCTCCTCTAGTTGTCCCGAACCAGACGACAAAACCGTCCAACCCGACCGTCTCAGACCCTCCAAACCGTTGGTCCCCGAACGATCCGACCAAACCGTCCAAGCCGACTATCCTGGAACATCCAAATGGTCCGTCCGGAAGAAGGTTCGGATCTCCTCTAGTTGTCCCGAACCATCCAACCAAACCGTTCAACCCGACCGTCTCAGACCCTCCAAACCGTTGGTCCCGAACCATCCGACCAAACGTCCAAGCCGACTGTCCTGGAACATCCAAATGGTCCGTCCGGAACTTCTAGATCTCCTCTAATTGTCCCGAAACATCCGACCAAACCGTGGATACCCGACCGTCCCGGACCTTCCAAACGGTCCGTAGGGAAGAAGGTCTGGTTCTCCCCTAGTTCTCCCGAACCATCCGACCAAACCATCCAACCCGACCGTCCCGGACCCACCAAACTGTTGGTCCCGAACCATCCGACCAAATCGTCCAACCCGACCGTCTTGGACCCTCCAAACTGTAGGTCCCGAACCATTCGAGCAAACAGTCCAACCCGACCGTCACGGGCCCTCCAAACATTTTGTCCCAAACCATCCGACCAAACCGTCCAACCTGACCGTCCTGGACCTTCCAAACGGTCCGTCCGGAAAAAGGTCCGGCTCTCCTCTAGTTCTTCCGAACCATCCGACCAAACCATCCAACCCGACCATCCCGGACCCTCCGAACTATTGGTCCCAAACCATCCGACCATACCGTCCAACCCGACTGTCCTAGAACTTCCAAATGGTCCGTCCAGAAGTTCTAGATCTCCTCTAATTATCCCGCAACATCCGACCAAACCGTCCAACCCGTCCGTCCCGGACCTTCCAAATTGTTGGTCCAGAACCATCCAACCAAACCGTCCAACCCGACCGTCTCAGACCCTCCAAACCGTTGGTCCCGAACCATCCGACCAAACCGTCCAACCCGACCGTCCCGGACCTTCCAAACGGTCCGTCCGGAAGAAGGTCCGGTTCTGCTCTAGTTCTCCCGAACCATCCGACCAACTCATCCAACCCGACCGTCCCGGACCCTCCAAACTGTTGGTCCCGAACCGTCCGACCAAACCGTCCAACCCGGCCGTCTTGGACCCTCCAAACTGTTGGTCCCGAACCATCCGAACAAACCGTCCAACCCGACCGTCCAGGGCCCTCCAAACTTTTGGTCCCAAACCATCCGACGAAACCGCCCAACCCGACCGTCCCGAACCTTCCAAACGGTTCGTCCGGAAGAAGGTCCGGCTCTCCTCTAGTTGTCCCGAAACATCTAACCAAACCGTCCAACCCGACCGTCCCGGACCTTCCAAATGGTCCGTCCAGAAGAAGGTCCGGCTCTCCTCTAGTTGTCCCGAAACATCCGACCAAACCGTCCAACCCGACCGTCCCGAACCTTCCAAACGGTCCGTCCGGAAGAAGGTCCGGCTCTCCTCTAATTGTCCCGAAACATCCGACCAAACCGTCCAACCCGACCGTCCCGAACCTTCCAAACGGCCCGTCCAGAAGAAGGTCCGGATCTCCTCTAGTTGTCCCGAACCATCCGACCAAACCGTCCAACCCGACCATCCCGGACCCTCCAAACTGTTTGTCCCGAACCATCCGACCAAACCGTCCAACCCGACCGTCTCGGACCCTCCAAACTGTTGGTCCCGAACCATCCGACCAAACCGTCCAACCCGACCGTCCCGGACACTCCAAACTGTTGGTCCCGAATCATCCAACGAAATCATGGAACCCGACCGTATCGGACCCTCCAAACTGTTGGTCCCAAACCATCCGACTAAACCGTCCAACCGACCGTCCCGGACATTCCAAATCTCCTCTAGTTGTCCCGAACCATCCGACCAAACCGTCCAACCCGATCGTCCCGGAACTTCCAAACGGTCCGTCCGGAAGAAGGTCCGGATCTCCTCTAGTTGTCCTGAACCATCCGACCAAACCGTCCAACCCGCCCGTCCCGGACCTTCCAAATTGTTGGACCAGAACCATCCAACCAAACCGTCCAACCCGACCGTCTCAGACCCTCCAAACCGTTGGTCCCGAACCATCCGACCAAACCGTCCAACCCGACTGTCCTGGAACTTCCAAATGGTCCCTCTAGAAGTTCTAGATCTCCTTTAATTGTCCCGAAACATCCGACCAAACCGTCCAACCCGACCGTTCCGGACCTTCCAAACGGTCCGTCCGGAAAAAGGTCCGGTTTTGCTCTAGTTCTCCCGAACCATCCGACCAACTCATCCAACCCGACCGTCCCAGACCCTCCAAACTGTTGGTCCCGAACCGTCCGACCAAACCGTCCAACCCAGCCGTCTTGGACCCTCCAAACTGTTGGTCCCGAACCATCCGAACAAACCGTCCAACCCGACCGTCTAGGGCCCTCCAAACTTTTGGTCCCAAACCATCCGACGAAACCGCCCAACCCGACCGTCCCGAACCTTCCAAACGGTTCGTCCGGAAGAAGGTCCGGCTCTCCTCTATTTGTCCCGAAACATCTGACCAAACCGTCCAACCCGACCGTCCCGGACCTTCCAAACGGTCCTTTCAGAAGAAGGTCCGGCTCTCCTCTAGTTGTCCCGAAATATCCGACCAAACCGTCCAACCCGACCGTCCCGAACCTTCTAAACGGTCCGTCCGGAAGAAGGTCCGGCTCTCCTCTACTTGTCCCGAAACATCCGACCAAACCGTCCAACGCGACCGTCCCGAACCTTCCAAACGGTCCGTCCAGAAGAAGGTCCGGATCTCCTCTAGTTGTCCCGAACCATCCGACCAAACCGTCCAACCCGACCATCCCGGACCCTCCAAACGGTTTGTCCCGAACCATCCGACCAAACCGTCCAACCCGACCGTCTCGGACCCTCCAAACTGTTGGTCCCGAACCATCCGACCAAACCGTCCAACCCGACCGTCCCGGACACTCCAAACTGTTGGTCCCGAATCATCCAACGAAATCATGGAACCCGACCGTATCGGACCCTCCAAACTGTTGGTCCCAAACCATCCGACTAAACCGTCCAACCGACCGTCCCGGACATTCCAAATCTCCTCTAGTTGTCCCGAACCATCCGTCCAAACCGTCCAACCCGATCGTCCCGGAACATCCAAACGGTCCGTCCGGAAGAAGGTCCGGATCTCCTCTAGTTGTCCTGAACCATCCGACCAAACCGTCCAACCCGCCCGTCCCGGACCTTCCAAATTGTTGGTCCAGAACCATCCAACCAAACCGTCCAACCCGACCGTCTCAGACCCTACAAACCGTTGGTCCCGAACCATCCGACCAACCGTCCAACCCGACTGTCCTGGAACTTCCAAATGGTCCCTCTAGAAGTTCTAGATCTCCTCTAATTGTCCCGAAACATCCGACCAAACCGTCCAACCCGACCGTCCCGGACCTTCCAAACGGTCCGTTCGGAAGAAGGTCCGGTTCTGCTCTAGTTCTCCCGAACCATCCGACCAACTCATCCAACCCGACCGTCCCGGACCCTCCATACTGTTGGTCCCGAACCGTCCGACCAAACCGTCCAACCCGGCCGTCTTGGACCCTCCAAAATGTTGGTCCCGAAACCATCCGAACAAACCGTCCAACCCGACCGTCCAGGGCCCTCCAAACTTTTGGTCCCAAACCATGCGACGAAACCGCCCAACCCGACCGTCCCGAACGTTCCAAACGGTTCGTCCGGAACAAGGTCCGGCTCTCCTCTAGTTGTCCCGAAACATCTGACCAAACCGTCCAACCCGACCGTCCCGGACCTTCCAAACGGTCCGTCCAGAAGAAGGTCCGGCTCTCCTCTAGTTGTCCCGAAACATCCGACCAAACCGTCCAACCCGACCGTCCCGAACCTTCCAAACGGTCCGTCCGGAAGAAGGTCCGGCTCTCCTCTAATTGTCCCGAAACATCCGACCAAACCGTCCAACCCGACCGTCCCGAACCTTCCAAACGGTCCGTCCGGAGGAAGGTCCGGATCTCCTCTAGTTGTCCCGAACCATCCGACCAAACCGTCCAACCCGACCATCCCGGACCCTCCAAACTGTTGGTCCCGAACCATCCGACCAAACCGTCCAACCCGACCGTCTCAGACCCTCCAAACTGTTGGTCCCGAACCATCCGACCAAACCGTCCAACCCGACCGTCTCAGACCCTCCAAACTGTTGGTCCCGAACCATCCGACCAAATCGTCCAACCCGACTGTCCTGGAACATCCAAACGGTCCGTCCAGAAGAAGGTCCGGATCTCCTCTAGTTGTCCCGAACCATCCGACCAAACCGTCCAAACCGACCGTCCCGGAACCTCCAAAACGGTCCGTCCGGAAGAAGGTCCGGATCTCCTCTAGTTGTCCCGAACCATCCGATCGTACCGTCCAACCTGATCGTCACGGAACTTCCAAACAGCCCATCCGGAAGAAGGTCCGGATCACCTCTAGTTGTCCTGAACTATCCAACCAAACCATCCAACCCGACCGTTTCAGACCCTCCAAACTGTTGGTCCCGAACCATCCGACCAAACCGTCCAACCGAACCGTCTCGGACCCTCCAAACTGTTGGTCCCGAAATTTCCGACCAAATCGTCCAATCCGACCGTCTCGGACGGTCCAAACTGTTGGTCCCGAACCATCTGACCAAACCAGACCATGCCAGAACATACAAACGGTCCGTCCGGAAGAAGGTCCGGATCTCCTCTTGCTGTCCCAAACCATCCGACCAAACTGTCCAACCTGACCGTCCCAGACCCTCCAAACGGTCCGTCCGGAAGAATGTCCGGTTCTGCTCTAGTTCTCCCGAACCATCCGACCAAACCGTCCAACTCGACTGTCCTGGAACTTCCAAATGGTCCGTCCGGAAGAAGGTCTGGTTCTCCTCTAGTTCTCCCGAACCTTCTGACCAAACCATCCAACCCGACCGTCTCGGACGCACTGTTGGTCCCGAAACATCCGACCAAAACCGTCCAACCCGACCGTCCCGGGCCTCCAAACATTTGATGCCAAACCATCGGACCAAACCGCCCAACCCGACCGTCCCGGACCCTCGAAACTTTTGGTCCCGAATCATCCGACCAAACCGTCCAACCCAACCGTCTCGGACCCTCCAAAACTGTTGGTCCCGAACCATCCGACCAAATCGTCCAACCCGACCGTCCGGGAACATCCAAACGGCCCGTCCAAAAGAAGGTCCGGATCTCCTCTAGTTCTCCCGAACCATCCGACCAAACCATCCAAACCCGACCGTCCCGGACCCTCCAAACTGTTGGTCCCGAACCATCCGACGAAACCATCCAACCCGACCGTCTTGGACCCTCCAAACTGTTGGTCCCGAACCATCCGACCAAACCGTCCAACCCGACCGTCCAGGGCCCTCCAAACTTTAGTTCGCAAACCATCCGACCAAACCGTCCAACCCGACCGTCCCGGACCTTCCAAATGGTCCATCCGGAAGAAGGTTTGGCTCTCCTCTAGTTATCCTGAACCATCCGACCAAACAATCCAACCCGACCGTCTCGGACCCTCCAAACTTTTGGTCCCAAACCAGCCGACCAAACCGTCCGACCCGACCGTCCCGGACTATCCAAACGGTCCGATTGGAAGAAGTTCCGGCTCTCCTCTAGTTCTCCCGAACCATCCGACCAAACCATCCATCCCGACCGTCCCGGACCGTCCAAACTGTTGGACCCAAACCATCCGAGCAAACCGTCCAACCCGACCGTCCCGGGCCTTCCAAACGGTCCGTTCGGAAGAAGGTCTGGCTCTCCTCTAGTTCTCCCGAACCATCCGACCAAACCATCCAACCCGACAGTCCCGGACTATCCAAACGGTCCGTCTGGAAGAAGTTCCGGCTCGCCTCTAGTTCTCCCGAACCATCCGACCAAACCAACCATCCCGACCGTCCCGGACCCTCCAAACTGTTGGTACCAAACCATCCGACCAAACCGTCCAACCCGACCGTCTCGGACCCTCCAAACTGGTGGTCCCGAACCATCCTACCAAACCGTCCAACCCGACCATCCCGGACCTTCCAAACGGTTCATCCGGAAGAAGGTCCGGTTCTCCTCTAGTTCTCCCGAACCATCCGACCAAACTATCCAACCCGACCGTGCCGGACCCTCCAAACTGTTGGTCCCGAACCATCCGACCAAATCGTCCAACCCGACCGTCCCGGACCATCCGACCAAACCGTCCAACCCGACCGTCCCGGACCTTCCAAATGGTCCATCCGGAAGAACGTTTGGCTCTCCTCTAGTTATCCTGAACCATCCGACCAAACAATCCAACCCGACCGCCTCGGACCCTCCAAACTTTTGGTCCCAAACCAGCCGACCAAACCGTCCGACCCGACCGTCCCGGACTATCCAAACGGTCCGATTGAAAGAAGTTCCGGCTCTCCTCTAGTTCTCCCGAACCATCCGACCAAACCATCCATCCCGACCGTCCCGGACCGTCCAAACTATTGGTCCCAAACCATCCGAGCAAACCGTCCAACCCGACCGTCCCGGGCCCTACAAACTTTTGGTCCCAAACCATCCGACCAAACCGTCCAACCCGACCGTCCCGGACCATCCAAACGGTCCGTCCGGAAGAAGTTCCGGCTCTCCTCTTGTTCTCCCGAACCATCCGACCAAACCATCCATCCCGACTGTCACGGACCCTCCAAACTGTTGGTCCCAAACCAACCGACCAAGCCGTCCAACCTGACAGTCTCGGACCCTCGAAACTGTTGTTCTCGAACCATCCGACCAAACCGTCCAACCCGACCGTCCCGGACCCTCCAAACTGTTGGTCCCGAATCATCCGACCAAATCGTGCAACCGGACCCTCCAAACTTTTGGTCCCAAACCATCCGACCAAACCGTCCAACCCGACCGTCCCGGACCATCCAAACGGACCGTCCGGAAGAAGTTCCGGCTCTCCTCTTGTTCTCCCGAACCATCCGACCAAACCATCCATCCCGACCGTGCCGGAACCTCCAAACTGTTGGTCCCAAACCATCGGACCAAACCTTTCAACCCGACCGCCCCAGACCCTCCAAATTGTTGGTCCCAAACCATACGACCAAACCAGCCAACCCGACTATCCCGGACCCTCCAAACTGTTGGTCCCGAACCATCCGACCAAACCGTCCAACCCGACCGTATTGGACCCTCCAAACTGTTGGTCCGAACCATCCGACCAAACCGTCCCGGACATTCCAAACGGTCCGTCCGAAAGAAGGTCCGGGTCTCCTCTAGTTCTCCCGAACCATCCGACCAAACCATTCAACCCGACCATCCCGGACCCTCCAAACTGTTGGTCCCAAACCATCAGACCAAACCGTCAAACCCGACCGTCCCGGACACTCCAAACTGTTGGTTCCGAACCATCTGACCAAACCGTTGGTCCCGAACCATCCGACCAAACTGTCCAACCCGACCGTCTTGGACACTCCAAATTGTTGGTCCGGAACCATCCGGCCAAACCGTCCAACCCGCCCGTCCCGGGCCCACCAAAGTTTTGGTCCCAAACAATCCGACCAAACCATCCAACCCGACCGTCCCGGACCTTCCAAACGGTCCGTCCGAAAGAAGGTTCAGCTTTCCTCTAGTTCTCCCGAACCATCCGACCAAACCATCCAACCCGACCGTCCCGGACCCTCCAAACTATTAGTCCCCAATCATCCGACCAAATCATGCAACCCGACCGTCTCGGACCCTCCAAACAGTTGGTCCCGAACCATCCGACCAAATCGTCCGACCCGACCGTCTCGAATGCTCTAAACTGTTGGTCCCGAACCATCCGACCAAACGCAACCGTCCCGGAACATACAAACGGTCCGTCCGGAAGAATGTTCGGTTCTCCTCTAGTTCTCCCGAACTATCCGACCAAACCGTCCAACCCGACCGTCTCGGACCCTCCAAACTGTTGGTCCCGAACCATCCAACCAAATCGTCCAACCTGAACGCCCCAGAACTTCCAAACGGACCGTCCAACCCAACCGTCCCGGACTTTCCAAACGGTCCATCCGGAAGAAGGTCCGGATCTCCTCTAGTTGTCCCAAACCATCCAACCAAACCATCCAACCAAACCGTCCAACCCGACTGTCCTGGAACTTCCAAATGGGCCGTCCAGAAGTTCTAGACCTCCTCTAATTGTCCCGAAACATCCGACCAAACTGTCCAACCCGACCTTCCCGGACCGTCCAAACGGTCCGTCCGGAAGAAGGTCCGGTTCTCCTCTAGTTCTCCCGAACCATCCGACCAAACCATCCAACCCGACCGTCTCGGACCCTCCAAACTGCTGGTCCCGAACTATACGACCAAACCGTCCAACCCGACCGTCTTGGACCGTCCAAACTGTTGGTCCCGAACCATCCGACGAAACCGTCCAACCCGACCGTCCAGGGCCCTCCAAACTTTTGTTCGCAAACCATCCGACCAAACCGTCCAACCCGACCGTCCCGGACCTTCCAAATGGTCCGTTCGGAAGAAGGTCTGGCTCTCCTCTAGTTCTCCCGAACCATCCGACCAAACCATCCAACCCGACCGTCCCGGACTATCCAAACGGTCCGTCTGGAAGAAGTTCCGGCTCTCCTCTAGTTCTCCCGAACCATCCGACCAAACTATCCAACCCGACCGTCCCGGACCATCCAAACTGTTGGTCCCAAACCCTCCAAACTGTTGGTCCCAAACCATCCGACCAAATCGTCCAACTCGACCGTCTTGGACCCTGTAAACTGTTTGTCCCGAACCATCCGAGCAAACCGCCGAACCTGACCGTCCCGGGCCCTCCAAACATTTGGTCCCAAACCATCCGAGCAAATCGCCCAACCCCAACCGTCCCGGACCTTCCAAACAGTCCGTCGGGAAGAAGGTCCGGCTCTTCTCTAGTTCTCCCAAACCATCCGACCAAACCATCCAACCCGACTATCACGGACCCTCCAAACTGTTGGTCCCAAACCAACCGACCATGCCGTCCAACCTGACAGTCTCGGACCCTCGAAACTGTTGTTCTCGAACCATCGGACCAAACCGTCCAACCCGACCGTCCCGGACCCTCCAAACTGTTGGTCCCGAATCATCCGACCAAATCATGCAACCGGACCCTCCAAACTGTTGGTTCCGAACCATCCGACCAAACCGTCCAACCCGACCGTCCCGGACCATCCAAACGGTCCGTCGGGAAGAAGTTCCGGCTCTCCGCTTGTTCTCCCGGACCATCCGACGAAACCATCCATCCCGACCGTGCCGGAACCTCCAAACTATTGGTCCCAAACCATCCGACCAAACCGTCCAACCCGACCGTCCCAGTCCCTCCAAATTGTTGGTCCCAAACCATACGACCAAACCAGCCAACCTGACTGTCCCGGACCCTCCAAACTATTGGTCCCGAACCATCCGACCAAACCGTCCAACCCGACCGTATTGGACCCTCCAAACTGTTGGTCCTGAACCATCCGACCAAACCGTCCAACCCGACCATCCCGGGCCCTCAAAACTTTTGTTCCCAAACCATTCGACCAAACCATCCAACCCGACCGTCCCGTACATTCCAAACGGTCCGTCCGAAAGAAGGTCCGGCTCTCCTCTAGTTCTCCCGAACCATCCGACCAAACCATTCAACCCGACCATCCCGGACCCTCAAACTGTTGGTCCCAAACCATCCGACCAAACCGCCAAACCCGACCGTCTCGGACCCTCCAAACTGTTGGTTCCGAACCATCTGACCAAACCGTTGGCCCCGAACCATCCGACCAAACTATCCAACCCGACCGTCTTGGACACTCCAAACAGTTGATCCCGAACCATCCGACCAAACCGTCCAACCCGACCGTCCCGGGCCCACCAAAGTTTTGGTCCCAAACCATCCGACCAGACCGTCCAACCCGACCATCCCAGACCTTCCAAATGGTCCATCCGAAAGAAGGTCCGGCTTTCCTCTGGTTCTCCCGAACCATCCGACCAAACCATCCAACCCGACCGTCCCGGACCCTCCAAATTGTTGGTCCCGAATCATCCGACCAAATCATGCAATCCCACCATCTCGGACCCTCCAAATTGTTGGTACCGAACCATCCGACCAAATCGTCCATCCCGACCGTCTCGGACGCTCTAAATTGTTGGTCCCGAACCATCCGAGCAAACCCGACCGTCCCGGAACATACAAACGGTCCGTCCGGAAGAAGGTCCGGATCTCCACTTGCTGTCCCAAACCATCCGACCAAACCGTCAAACCCGGCCGTCCCGGTCTTTCCAAATGGTCCGTCTTGAAGAATGTTCAGTGCTCCTCTAGTTCCCCCGAACCATCCGACCAAACCGTCCAACCCGACCGTCTCGGACCCTCCAAACTGTTGGTCCCGAACCATCCGACCAAACCGTCCAACCCGACCGCCCCGGAACTTCCAAACGGTCCGTCCGGAAGAAGGTCCGGATCTCCTCTACTTGTCCCGAACCATCCGACCAAACCGTCCAACCCGACCGTCTCGGACCCTCCAAACTGTTGGTCCCGAACCATCCGACCAAACCGTCCAACCCGACCGTCCTGGAACTTCCAAACGGCCCGTCCGGAAGAAGGTTCGGATCTCCTCTAGTTGTCTCGAACCATCGAACCACAGCGTCCAACCCGACCATCTTAGAACCTCCAAATTGTTGGTCCCGAGCCATCCGACCAAACCATCCAACCCGACTCTCCTGGAACTTCCAAATGTTCGGTCTGGAACGTCCAGATCTCCTCTAATTGTCCCAAACTGTCCAACCTAACCATCCAAACCGACCATCCCGGACCTTCCAAATGGTCCTTCCGGAAGAAGGTCTGGTTCTCTGCTAGTTCTCCCGAACCATCCGACCAAACCATCCAACCCAACCTTCCCGGACCGTCCAAACTGTTGATCCCGAACCATCCGACCAAGCCATCCAGCCCGACGGTCTCGGACCCTCCAAACTGTTGGTCCCGAACCATCCGACCATACCATCCAACCCGACCGTCGTGGACCCTCCAAACTGTTGGTCCCGAACCATCCGACCAAACCGTCCAACCCGACCGTCCTGGACATTCCAAACGGTCCGTCCGGAAGAATGTCCGGTTCTCCTCTAGTTCTCCCGAACCATCCGACCAAACCATCCAACCCGACCGTCTCGGACCCTCCAAACTGTTCGTCCCGAACCATCCGACCCGTCCAACCCGACCGTCCCGGAACTTCCGAACGGTCCGTCCGGAAGAAGGTCCGGATCTCCTCCAGTTGTCCTGAACGATCAAACCAAACCGTCAAACCCGAGCATCTCAGACCCTCCAAATTGTTGGTCCCGAACCATCCGACCAAACCGTCCAACCCGACTGTCTTGGAACTTCCAAATGGTCCGTCTGAAAGTTCTAGATCTCCGCTAATTGTCCCGAAAAATCCAACCCAACCGTCCAACCCGACCGTCCCGGACCCTCCAAACCGTTGGTCCCGAACCATCCGACCAAACTCTCCAACCCGACCGTCTTGGACCCTCCAAACTGTTGGTCCTGAACCATCCGACCAAACCTTCCAACCCGACCGTCCCGGACCTTCCAAACGGTCCGTCCAAAAGAAGGTCCGGCTTTCCTCTAGTTCTCCCGAACCATCCGACCAAACCATCCAACCCGACCGTCCCGGACCCTCCAAACTATTGGTCCCCAATCATCTGACCAAATCAAGCAACCCGACCGTCTCGGACCCTCCAAACTGTTGGTCCCGAACCATCCGACCAAATCGTCCAACCCGACCATCTCGGACGCTCTAAAGTGTTGCTCACGAACCATCCGACCAAACCCGACCGTCCCGAAACATACAAACGGTCCGTCTGGAAGAAGGTCCGGATCTCCTCTTGCTGTCCCAAACCATCCGACCAAACTGTCCAACCCGACCGTCCCGGACCTTCCAAACGGTCCGTCCGGAAGAATGTTCGGTTCTCCTCTAGTTCTCCCGAACCATCCGACCAAACCGTCCAACCCGACCGTCTCGGACCCTCCAAACTGTTGGTCCCAAACCATCCAACCAAACGATCCAACCTGACCGCCCCGGAACTTTCAAACGGACCGTCCGGAAGATGGTCCGGATCTCCTCTAGTTGTCCCGAACCATCCAACCAAACCGCCCAACCGGACCGTCTCAGACCCTCCCAACCGTTGGTCCCGAACCATCCGACCAAACCGTCCAACCCGACAGTCACGGGCCCTCTAAACATTTAGTCCCAAACCATCCGACCAAACCGTCCAACCAGACTGTCCTGGAACTTCCAAATGTTCCGTCTGGAAAGTCCAGATCACCTCTAATTGTCCGAAACAATCTGACCTAACTGTCCGACCCTACCGTCCGGTTCTCCTCTAGTTCTCCCAAGCCATCCGACCAAACCATCCAACCCAACCGTCCCGGACCCTCCAACCTGTTGATCCCGAACCATCCGACCAAGCGGTCCAACCCGACCATCTCGGACCCTCCAAACTCTTGGTCCCGAACCATCGAACCAAACCATCCAACCCGACCGTCTCGGACCCTCCAAACTGTTCGTCCCGAACCATCCGACCAAACCGTCCAACCCGACCGTCCCGGAACTTCCAAACGGTCCGTCCGGAAGAAGGTCCGGATCTCCTCTAGTTGTCCCGAACCATCCGACCAACCCGTCCAACCCGACCGTCCCGGAACATCCAAACGGTCCGTCTAGAAGAAGGTCCGGATCTCCACTAATTGTCCCGAACCATCCAACCAGACCGTGCAACCCGACCGTCTCAGACCCTCCAAACTGTTGGTTCCGAACCATCCGACCAAACCGTCCAACCCGACTGTCCTGGAACTTCCAATGGTCCGTCCAGAAGCTCTAGATCTCCGCTAAATGTCCCAAAAAATACGACAAAAAACGACCAACCCGACCGTCCCGGACCTTCCGAACGATCCATTCGGAAGAATATCCGGTTCTCCTCTTGTTGTACCGAACAATCCGACCAAACCATCCAACCCGACCATCCCGGACCTTCCAAAAGGTCCGTCCGAAAGAATGTTCGGTTTCTCCTCTAATTCTCCCGAACCATCCGACCAAGCCGTCCAACCCGACCGTCTCGGACCCTCCAAACTGTTGGTCCCGAACCATCCGACCAAACCGTCCAACCCGACCGTCCCGGAACTTCTAAACGGTCCGTCCGGAAGAAGGTACGGATCTCCTCTGGTTGTCCCGAACTATCTGACCAAACTGTCCAACCCGACCGTCTCGGACCCTCCAAACTGTTGGTCCCGAACTATCCGACCAAACCGTCCAACCCGACCATCCCTGAACTTCCAAATGGTCCGTCTGGAAGAAGGTCCGGATCTGCTCTAGTTGTCCCGAACCATCCAATCACACCGTCGAACCTGACCATCTTAGAACCTCCAAACTGTTGGTCCCGAAGCACCCGAACAAACTGTCCAACCCGACTGTCATGGAACTTCCAAATGGTCCGTTCGGAAAGTCTAGATCTCCTCCAATTGTCCCAAACCATCCGACCTAACCGTCCAACCCGACCGTCCCGGACCTTCAAAATGGTCCGTCCGGAAGAAGGTCCGGTTCTCCTCTAGTTCTCCCGAACCATCCGACCAAACCATCCAACCCAACCGTCCCGGACCCTCCAAACTGTTGATCCCGGACCATCCGAGCAAGCCGTCCAACTCGACCGTCTCGGACCCTCCAAACCGGTGGTCCCAAACCATCCGACCAAACCGTCTAACCCGACCATCCCGGACCGTCCAAACTGTTGGTCCCGAACCATCCGACCAAACTGTCCAACCCAACCGTCCCGGACATTCCAAACGGTCCGTCCGGAAGCAGGTCCGGTTCTCCTCTAGTTCTCCCGAACCATCTGACCAAACCGTCCAATGCGACCATCCCGGGCCCTCCAAACTGTTGGTCCTGAACCATCCGACCAAACCGTCCAACCCGACCGTCCCGGACCTTCCAAACGGTCCGTCCGGAAGAAGGTCCGGCTCTCCTCTAGTTCTCCCGAACCATCTGACCAAACCATCCAACCCGACCATCCCGGACGCTCCAAACTGTTGGTCCCGAACCGTCCGACCAAATCGTCCAACCCGACTGTCTCGGACCCTCCAAACTGTTGGTCCCGAACCATCCGACCAAACCGTCCAACCCAACCGTCCCGGACGCTCCAAACTGTTGTCCCGAATCGTCCGCCAAATCATGCAACCCGACCGTCTTGGACCCTCCAAACTGTTGCTCCCGAACCATCCGACCAAATCGTCCAACCCGACCGTCTCGGAAGCTCCAAACTGTTGGTCCCGAACCATCCGACCAAACCGACCATCCCGGAACATACAAACGGTCCGTCCGGAAGAAGGTCCGGATCTCCTCTAGTTGTCCCGAACCATCCGACCAAACCGTCCAACCCGATTGTCCCGGAACTTCCAAACAGTCCGTCCGGAAGAAGGTCTAGATCTCCCCTAGCTGTCCCGAACCATCCGACCGAACAGTCCAACCCGAGCACCACGCACCCTCCGAACTGTTGGTCCCGAACCATCCGACCAAACCATCCAACCCGACCGTTTCGGACCCTCCAAACTGTTGGTCCCGAACCGTCCGACCAAACCGTCCAACCCGATCGTCCCTAAACTTCCAAACGGTTCGTCCGGAAGAAGGTCCGGATCTCCTCTAGTTGTCCCGAACCATCCGACCAAACCGTCCAACTGGACCACCCCAGACCCTCCGAACTGTTCGTCTCGGACCATCTGACCAAACCATCCAACCCGACCGTCTCGGACCCTTGAAATTGTTGGTCCCGAACCGTCCGACCAAACCGTCTAACCCGACCGTCCCGGAACTTCCAAACGGTCTATCCGGAAAAAGGTCCTGATCTCCACTAGTTGTCCCGAACCATCTGACCAAACCGTCCAATCCGACCGTCCCGGACCTTCCAAACGGTCAGTCTGGAAGAAGGTCCGGTTCTCGTCTAGTTCTCCCGAACCATCCGACCAAACCGTCCAACCCGACCGTCCCGGAACTTCCAAACGGTCCGTCCGGAGGAAGGTCCGGATCTCCTCTAGTTGTCCCGAACCATCCAACGACACCGTCCAACCCGATCATCTCAGAACCACCAAACTGTTGCTCCCGAACCATCTGACCAACCCGTCCAACCCGACTGTCCTGGAACTACCAAATTGTCCGTCCAGAAGGTCTAGATCTCCTCTACTTGTCCTAAACCTCCGACCTAACCGTCCGACCCGACCGTCACGGACCTTCTGAATGCTCTGGTCGGAAGAAGGTCCGGTTCTCCTCTTGTTCTACCGAACCATCCGACCAAACCATCCAACCCAGCCGTCCCGGACCCTCCAACCTGTTGATCCCAAACCATCCGACCAAACCGTCCAACCCGACCGTCTCTGTCGGTGTACAAACGCCCGTATCGGTGGTCCGGAGGGACCCCCCTTTTAGATTCGGCCGGGGAGGCGGAGGTCTACGAAGCTTCGCCGGAGCTAGAACTTGGCACGATATGGAAACAGGGAAGAACACGATGATATGTCCAGGTTCAGGCCACCTTCTAGGTGTAAAACCCTATGTCCTGTTTTGGATGTGTTTTAAGAATATATGGAAAGATTACAGTGAACTAGCAGCATAGACGCCCCTCGCTC
>JAGXJF010001813.1:0-34273 GCA_019208055.1 Stipa capillata | reverse complement strand
CAACAATTATGCATAGGACATTGGAATTCCAGTCCACCAGCAACATATTGCTCAAAATGTAAGGCTCGGGTTTCGCTATTTGGGTAGAGTAGTTCAGCAACACACTTAGGGTGGTAAAAGTGCCCACACTTTTGGTCCTTACATTGGAACACCTGAAAAGCCATGCAGAATTTAGCAGAGAGTTAAGTCTTTTCGGTTAAAATTTCTTACATATTTGGATAATACACCAATGGAAAAAGACTTCTTAAGATAGGTCTGCATTCTCCCTCTCCAAAATATTGAGTTTTCCTCTTTCTTTTAACTCTTTTAGTAGTACTAAATGGCATTTCTTTGTCTCTTCTGAAATAAATCTAGGTTGAAAATCTTGATGAAAGATGATCAAATATATATACTATGCATACCTCAGATCCTGATGATAAACCTGAAGACCCCAACAATCCACAAGCAAAACACTGATGCTGCTTATACTTGCAGTTCTTGCATATAAATTTATTCGTATTCTGAATTAGCATTGGAAAACATGAAGCAAAATGTCAATACAAAACATAAAAAAGCAAGTGTGAGAGTGAAACAAAAAAGAACTACACAACTCAGTCAATTATACCTCTTCATGTTCTTTAGGCTTAAGATTTGCCACTGTTCTTCTGTTAGCCCCAGAGTTGCGCACAATGAAGGTTCACCATGTCTTTTGGTTGGGTGAAAAGACCTCAGACATCCACCGTCACAGCTATAAAGAACAAGGTGAGAAGGAACATCGATGTTAAGCATGGAATATGGCAACAGGTAATTCAACAAACTGCATGCAACACACTAAGAACTTAGGAGGCAATAAATGCTGGATCTGCAACACTGGCACATACCTCAGAAGCCTGGGGGAGCTAAAAACACATTTGATGACAAGCTTGAAGAAGATCCATTTCTTTGATTTTATGGATGGTGCCTATATAACAACTTCTGGACATGGTCAATGCGCTATTTGGAAACAACTATCATGTGAAGATCAGCTATCATAATAGATCAATGCAGCATAATCTTCTTGTAACATTAGTTTGGTCGACAAAACATGAACTCTGTTTGCTAAAAGAAGAACACTAATTAACTATAACATTAAAAAGTCACTATCTGTGCATATTTCAAGAAAAGAAATTGCTCAATCGAGTTGATCAAACTTTCAATGGAGAATAATTCTGAAGGAAAGATAGTGAATTGGTGACCGTAAGTGCACATGTATAAAGGAGACGAAGCCACTAACACTTGTGATTATAAATACACCCACCAGAGTAAATGACCACCATCGTCGCAAAATGCACAAACATTGTCCCACTGCACAAAAGCAGATATATTTGCTGGGGAACGTGCTATGTGTGAGTCATGTGATGACGTGGACAATTTAAGTGATCAATATTTTACCATATTGTGTGGAGTTGAATAATTTGGTTGCATGAATTCGAGAATGGAATTACTTGCAAAATGATTGATTGTTTGAGCTTCTCAATTTGTCTCAAGGAAAAATTGAGTGTTTGAAGGATTTTTCTCGACTGACTTGGGTCAGTGAAAAACTTGTGCTCGCAACGCTTTGCTTGGTCTATTGTGTGCAGGTGCGAGTTGGGTGCGGCGATGGTTTGGCCATATGGACCGGAGGTGGCGACGACATCGTGCAGCTTAAAAGCATGTACGCGGAGGACAAGAAAGCGGGTGGAGACGAGACTTGAAGACCAAGTTAGTGCGAGGGCGTTTTGGTAAAAACGCGGAATCTACCGAAGCATAGCCAAGAAACTGCGGCGGAGGCCGGGAAGCGGTTTAGGGTTAGTTGCTTAGGGTAGAAGGAGAGGGTGGATGGCGGATGAGTCACTTAGACGCTTTGTGATGCGTGCTAAGTGCTCATACCATCTAAGTGGACTTTGAGGCCCAAGTGGAGAGGGGGATGCCCCCTCCACTATAAATAGGTGGAAGAGGGTTTCTTAACCCTTAACCCTTTTGATTAGTTTTTGAGAGCTGCACTTTGAGAAATGCTTTGCCTAGATGAGAGGCTTGTAAACCCTAGAAAACCCACGAAAATCAATAAAAAAAGAATTCCAAGGAAATCAATGTGTCCGTTATGAGATTGTGAGTCTTTTTCTTGTTCTTCTTTTGGATTTTTGTTTTTCCCTCTTCTAGTTTCCTCTTGCTGATTTCTTGTGTCGTATGGGTTGTTAGAGATGGGAATTCCAATTCAAATCTGAACCCATCCATCCCTTACTCAAGAATCATCAAGTTCTACTCGTTTGATTGAGTTCATGTTGAGAAAAGTGAGTAGAATCAACTAGAGAAGGAGTTGTTTGTGGTTTGATTACTTGTGCTTAGTAGAGAGCTATGATATGTGGAATACTGCTCTAGCAAGTAGAGATCAATAGAATCCACGAGCTCTTCCTTATCTAAGTTTTTGGGGTTTTGAACTTGCGTGGTGCAACTTTCGTTTTCCCTCAAAAAGGTTCCTACTTTGGTAAGGAGATCATGATCCATTGATTGGAATACATGCCAAACCTATAGGAGAGCTTATCTACCAAATTTGGTTGAGTTTGACTGGACGGATTTCAAGAAAAGTTGCACCGATTTATCGCGTTCTGGAAATCGAGATCCGGAGGGTCCGGAGTTGACCCGGAGGGTCCGAATTTCCACACCCGGAGGGTCTGGGTGAACATCCGGGCATTCCAGTGGAGATCCGGATACTCACCCGGAGGGTCTGGGTGAACATCTGGGCGTTCCAATAGAGATCCGGACATTCACTTGGAGGGTCCGGATTGTAAAATCCGGAGGGTCCGGATTTGTATTTTTCAGCCTGCATCGCTTTGCTGTTTTGGTCATAACTTTTCCGTCTGAACTCCGTTTTCAGTGATCTTGGACTCGTTTCGAAACTATCGACGAGCTCCACATCATCAAGAACTTTCTATGGTGTTTCCGCTGTGTCTTCTTTGTCATTTACAGTAGTATGTCAGTTACTATCTGTATTTGAATTTGAAAAAGAATTTTTAACCGACATTCACCCCCTCTGTCGGGAAGCCACCGATCCAACACTACGCAAAACAAAAATTTTACTATACATGAACCAAACCGAGATCCACTATCGAGATGCAGGCAACGATATCATACCTTCGCCGATCACGTCACTGCAGTGGAGAAGTTGACGATGTCGATGAAGTCCGCAGACTCCCGCAGCTAGATTATACCTCCCAGCCGCGAGAGTGATCTCCTCGCGAATAGTTCGCCCGATCGAACGCCGAAGTGTACGACGTCTCTGAGGTATCCACGCGTACCGGTTCAGCGACACCGCGGTAATGTGTGGACCAGCACACAAGAACAGCGGGGATCTACGAGAAGGAGAAGCAGCAGCGCAACGGCAGCTATACTAGATCCAATCTAGAAGGGAGAGGAAGAGGAGACTGCGGCCAATCTAGAGGTGGCGGCTGCCTAGGGTTTCGGCCAAGGGGCTAGGGCTGCTTTTTTCAGCTCCCTTGTGCGCCTCCCCCCCCTCCTTATATTGGTGGCCAAGGGGTAAAGTCCAGCCCTCGGGAGGAGATCGAATCCACCTCCACCAGGGAGTCCAAACTAGAGTCCAATTCGGATAGCCCCCTCTGGCTGCCTTGCCCCCCAAGAAAAGGGGGTTGCAGCCCAGTAGGAGTCTTCCAGAACCTTCCAAAATATTCCGGGACCTTTCGGAAGCTTCCGCCATATTCTAGAACCTTCTGATACTTTTCGGAACACTTCCGGACATCACCGGAACCATCCGGGACCTCCCGGAGCACTTTCGAGATCATCCGAAACACTTTCGGAACCCTTCTCTCTCGTTCTCCATAAATCGTAGCATTCCTAAATGTCGCTAAAACGTTAAGCGTGTGACCCTATAGGTTCGAGTATATGTAGACATGTCCGGAACACCTTCCGGTCAGTAATCGTCAGCGGGATCTGGACACCCATAACGACTCCCACATATCATCGAAGATCTTTATCGAGCGAACCTCGTATTACCGCATATCATCCTTTTGCCTCACGATACATTACACAACCCGAGGCGAGACTTTTATGGTATCCCTGTGATCAACTCCTTGATCACTATACCTAGTTATCCTCGTTACCGGTTTGTACTCTTTTCTCGTTTCCGTATTCCGGTCTCTCCGTGACTAACCTTTTAGTCACAATATCTGGCCAGGCGATGCTGGATACCGTAATACCGAGTGGGCCCAGAGTGTATCTCTCCTTCGCCGGATGGGCAAATCCCTGTCTTGACATATCTAGAACCACGATATACTTTCTGGTGTACCTGAAAGTCACATTTATAATTACCTAGTTACGGAGTAACGTTTGATGACCCCAAAGCAACCATCCGGTATTCGGGTCTATGATATTTTCATGGTCTAAGAACGCAAGTAAACGTTAACACATAATGAGAAGATACTGACAACATATTGACGAAGTGATCTCGCAGTATCTCATAAGGGGGTCTATCCAACACTATTGTTACCCTAACAATGTGTTCCCATTATTGCCGGCATCCTTGTTATATTAACAATGCCCATAATCAGGAAAACAAGACCATTAACAATACATGAGCTAGTCCAGAGGCCTGACTAGGGATCTGAATGGTGTTTATTATTCCACACATGTAATTAGGTTTTCCTCTGAATCTCATATTCAAGAACCAATGCAATTCTAGCATAGAACATAAACTTAATCATGAACATGAAAATAGAATAATAACAACTTTATTATTGTCTCTAGGGCATATTTTCAACAATATTAACTCTGTAAAATTGGATTACCAGCACACAATGACCTTAAAAATTGCTTAATGATTTAATGTGCAAAAATTAAATCTGGGATCTAGTTTTTAAAGGGCATATATATGGTAATGTGCTACTATAATAGATAAATTCAAGTCAACAAAGAAAAAGGTGAATGTAATTGCCTCCAGGGAATGGTCACATGTTTCTTGTTTTTAGGACCATGATGATCCCTAGTTAAGGACATATGCGTAGATCCAAAACAAGAACGCAGAAAGCTAGGCATATGGTGAAAAAATATGCTTGGTAATGGAGCAGTAAATTGGTGCCCTGAAGTCTGAAGTATGTAATATCGTAAGGTCCATGACTCTTGATTTCCTCCTTGAACCAACAATTTAACAAACAAATAAAGTATTCCCTCACAATAACATGCTGGCACATTTGCTTAGCCTTTACAGACCTTTGTATTTTTTTAAAGGATTTATAGCTTCTTACAAAAAATAATTCTAATACGTTCAAAAGGGAAGTGCAGCGATAATATATACGCCATCTTAAACATGTGAATCTGCTTAGCCATTTAGGGGGACAAAAGCAATTCATGATCTAAAAACCCGCATGCACAATCACAGCTGCTCTTCTTGTGCGCCATAGCAAAAGGATTAGCTAAACCATATTTTCCAAGTCAAATGTCAGTCTACTGTGGTAATTAGTCATGCAGCACTTGTGTTTTACCAATACTTCTAAAGCATAACAGCAGAGGCAAGCAGAATTCTCCGAAACAGTTGCTTAGAAAGTTTTATGTACGCCTAAAACAAACGCTGAACTTAAGAACTTCCCGATTCACAATAACAGAGCAGCTGCCCTTCTGTTTAGAATCCACATGAACTAGACAGGTAACCAAATTCCAATAAACAACAGAGGCATCCAAAGAGTGAGTTCTGGGTACCTCGTTGGATCGTGCCTCGCCCCTGGCCCCCTTTTGCTTGCTGTCCTGACCTCTCTTTGCCCTCCGGTGCTTGCTCACCGGGATCTTTATTACAGCCATGATCTCCCCTAAGAATCAGGCAGGTCCGTTGCCACGACCCAAATTTATTTTTCCTAGGGAGAGCTATCGATGGTTCAGGACTCCAATTATACCCTGTTCAGAGGCAACAAAGGGGAGTGAGCAGGGCTCATCCTGTAGAAGAACTTGTTAGAATTAATGGGCCTAAAGCCCAGGTTCCAATTAATTCCTGGAAAATCTCAAAGGCCCATTTGGTTGGATGGCATGAGTGGAAGTTTAGTCCCATATTGCTAGTGGAGGTGGGGGGAGACCAACTTATAAGGAGTTATGTTGCCCACCTCCTTGAGGCTTGAGAAGAGGACTAGTTCACGCGCACTCCTCCTCCGCCGCTCGCCTCGTCACGTCGCGCGCGCGTCGTGTTTCGTGATCGAGCCGAGCCGAGCTAAATCTGTGCGTACCCGTGCTATCGTGGGACTGTTACCGACTCGAACGTGGAGTCGTGTGTCCCACGTCCTAACCCCGAGCGGCTATATGAGGAGGAGCTGCAACCCTAGCCGTCACGCTCAGATTGCATCTGCTTCCTCGTGCACACTTTCCACAACCGCCGTCTCCGTTCCCTTTGCTGCCGCTGTTTACAGGTCTCTCCCATCCCGGCGACCGCGTACACGGCCGCCCGGGAGAGCAGGCCTTCGGAACCCCGCCTCTCGAGAACCTGTACCGGGTGAGGGGCGATAAGGTTTTTGGGGAGCGTCTTGGCGCGACTGCTCACGATCTGCTTCCTCGTCGGCGACCGCACAGCTACCTCGACCGGTTTGCTTCCTCGACGACCGCACGGCTGCTTCGACTACTTCCTCGTCGTCGGACGACTACTTCGACTATGAGGGCTTCATCACCATGGCTTCTGACGCCAACACTGCATCGTACGCCGCGGCTATCCCGACGTACGTTTTCTTGAGTTTATGCTTTGCTTTTGATGCAAATGAGATAGGGGTTTTAGCCTCCTGTTTACCTCTGAGTAGCGTATCTAGTGCGCCTGAGTTGGCTCATTCTGTTTATGGCTATGTCATGATATGTTTCTGCATTAGGTTAATTCGAAAATTGCTAATTATTTCAACAATCCAAAAACCTTATCTGTTTAGGCAATTTTCGACTGCTGGTTTCGCTGCGTCACTGAAACCGAACCCGTTTACGGGTGTGCATTTTAAGAGATGACAGACTAAAACCATCTTGTGGCTCACCGCTATGAACGTCTACTGGGTGGCCAGTGGCAAACCTGAAGGCCTTACTCCTGAACAGGAAAAGGCATTCAAGGATGCCACTGTCCTCTTTGTGGGTGGCGTTATAAGCGTGATCGGAGACAAGTTGGTAGACGCGTATTTACATATACGTGATGCCAAAGAACTGTGGGATGCGCTCGAAGCTAAGTTCGGCGTAACAGATGCTGGCAGTGAATTGTATGCCATGGAGCAATTTCATGACTACAAGATGGTTGAGAACCGTTCTGTAGTCGAGCAGGCTCATGAGATACAGTGCATTGCAAAGGAGCTCGAACTTCTCAAGTGTGTTTTACCCGACAGGTTTGTTGCGGGGTGTATTATTGCTAAGCTTCCTCAGTCTTGGAGGAACTTTGCCACTTCACTGAAACACCAGAGGCAAGAGATTTCTGTTGAGAATCTCGTGGGGTCTCTGGATGTGGAAGAGAAGGCGAGGGCAAAAGACACACACACTAAGGGAACCGAGGGACAGTCCAGCGCCAACATGGTGCAAAAGAATGCCCACAAGTTCAAGGGAAAGTTCAAAGCCTCTCAGACTGCCAACTTCAAGAAGAAGAAGCCAGACAAGGACAACAAGCCTTGCTATGTGTGCGGTGAGGTTGGTCAATGGGCAAGTCAGTGCAAACACCGCAAAGGCAAGAAAGGCCCTCAAGGACAGAACTCTAAGTCTGTCAATGTGACTGTCAGCAACAATGAAGCTGGAGCAACCGGGTATGGTAATTTACCTACTGTACTCTCTGTGAGTCAGTCCACTGATTGGTGGATTGATACCGGTGCTAATATTCATGTATGTGCTGACATATCCTTGTTCTCTTCTTACCAGGCCGCTCGGGATTCCACCGTCCTAATGGGGAATGGGTCACATGCTTCTGTTCGTGGTGTTGGCACGGTAGATCTGAAGTTTACTTCGGGGAAGATCGTGCAGCTGAAGAACGTGCAGCATGTCCCTTCGATGAATAAGAATCTCGTTAGTGGTTCCCTTCTCTGTAAAGAAGGGTTTAAGTTGGTGTTTGAGTCCAATAAAGTTGTCGTGTCTAAGTATGGACTTTTTGTTGGTAAAGGTTATGAGTGCGGAGGTCTGTTCCGCCTTTCTCTATCAGATTTCTGTAATAAGGTCGTGAACCATGTTTGCTCTAGTGTTAATGAAACTGGTGTTTGGCATTCACGACTTTGTCACATTAATTTTGGTTGTATGACGCGGCTTGCTAGCTTGAATTTAATTCCGAAATTCACCTCAGTCAAAGGCTCTAAGTGTCAAGCTTGTGTGCAAGCTAAGCAGCCTCGTAAGCCTCATAAGGCCGCGGAGGAAAGAAACTTGGCACCTTTGGAGCTCATACATTCAGACCTTTGTGAGATGAATGGTGTGTTGACTAAAGGTGGAAAGAAATATTTCATGACGTTGATTGATGATTCCACTAGATTTTGTTATATATATCTCTTGAAAACCAAAGATGAGGCTCTACACTACTTTAAAATCTATAAGGCAGAAGTTGAAACTCAACTTGAAAGAAAAATCAAAAGGCTTCGGTCAAATCGTGGTGGAGAGTACTTTTCGAATGAGTTCAACCTATTCTGTGAGGAACATGGTATAATCCATGAGAGGACGCCTCCCCATTCACCTCAGTCAAATGGGGTTGCTGAGAGGAAAAACCGCACTCTAACTGATTTGGTTAATGCCATGTTAGACACTTCGGGTTTATCCAAGGCATGGTGGGGGGAGGCGATTTTAACTTCATGTCATGTCCTAAATAGAGTTCCTACAAAGAATAAGGAGATTACTCCTTTTGAACAGTGGGAAAAGAAAAGATTAACACTCTCTTACCTACGCACTTGGGGTTGCTTGGCCAAAGTAAATGTGCCAATAACCAAGAAGCGTAAGCTTGGACCTAAAACCGTTGATTGTGTCTTTCTGGGCTATGTTCATCATGGCATCGGTTATAGATTTCTAGTAGTGAAATCTGAAGTACCTGACATGAGAGTCGGTACCATCATGGAGTCTAGAGATGCCACATTCTTTGAGGATATTTTTCCTATGAGAGATATGTCTAGCACTTCTAGTCAGGAATCTGAGTTAACTCCGGCACCTTCCATTCCAATGGAATATCTTGAACATACACATGATGAAAACTATGAGAAGATAGACAATGAAGCTCCTACAAGGAGCAAGAGACAAAGGACTTCAAAGTCTTTTGGTGATGATTTCATTGTATATCTTGTGGATGACACTCCCAATACGATTTCAGAAGCTTATGCATCTCCTGATGCAGACTACTGGAAGGAAGCAGTCCGCAGCGAGATGGATTCCATCATGGCTAATGGGACATGGGAGATCACTGATCGTCCTTATGGTTGTAAACCTGTAGGATGTAAGTGGGTGTTCAAGAAAAAGCTTAGGCCTGATGGTACAATTGAAAAGTACAAGGCACGGCTTGTGGCCAAGGGTTATACCCAAAAGGAAGGCGAAGATTTCTTTGATACTTACTCACCTGTGGCCAGACTGACCACCATTAGAGTACTACTTTCGCTGGCTGCCTCACACGGTCTTCTCGTTCATCAAATGGACGTTAAGACGGCTTTCCTAAATGGAGAGTTGGACGAGGAAATTTATATGGAACAGCCAGATGGATTCGTAGTAGATGGTCAAAATGGAAAAGTGTGTAAGCTATTGAAATCTTTGTATGGCCTGAAACAAGCACCCAAGCAATGGCATGAGAAGTTCGACAGGACTTTAACGTCCGCTGGGTTCGTTGTTAATGAAGCTGACAAAATGTGTGTACTATCGCTATGGTGGAGGCGAAGGAGTTATTCTGTGCCTGTATGTCGACGACATACTGATTTTCGGAACCAACCTCAAGGTGATTGAGGAGGTTAAGACCTTCTTATCTCAGAGTTTTGAGATGAAAGATCTTGGAGTAGCTGATGTTATCTTGAACATCAAGCTGTTGAGAGATGATGATGGTGGAATTACATTGCTGCAATCCCACTATGTGGAAAAGGTTTTGAGTCGCTTTGGCTATTCAGATTGCAAACCTTCTCCAACACCTTATGATCCTAGTTTGATTCTTCGAAAGAACAAAAGAATAACTAGAGATCAGCTGAGATACTCTCAAATTATTGGTTCGCTTATGTACTTAGCTAGCGCAACCAGGCCTGACATCTCGTTTGCTGTGAGCAAACTAAGCCGTTTTGTTTCCAATCCGGGAGATGATCACTGGCGTGCTCTTGAGAGAGTAATGCGCTATCTAAAAGGCACTGCGAGCTATGGTCTTCACTATACCGGGTATCCAAGGGTACTGGAGGGATATAGTGATTCAAATTGGATTTCTGATGCTGATGAGATCAAGGCCACGAGTGGTTATGTGTTCACTCATGGAGGTGGCGCTGTTTCATGAAAGTCTTGCAAGCAGACCATCTTAACGAGGTCAACAATGGAAGCAGAACTCACAGCACTGGATACGGCCACTGTCGAAGCAGAATGGCTTTGTGAGCTCCTAATGGACTTGCCGGTGGTTGAAAAACCAATACCGGTGATTCTTATGAACTGTGATAATCAAACTGTGATTGTTAAAGTGAGCAGTTCGAAGGATAACGCGAAGTCTTCCAGACATGTAAAGAGAAGATTGAAATCTGTCAGGAAATTGAGAAACTCCGGGGTGATAGCTTTGGATTATGTCCAAACAGCTAAGAATCTGGCAGATCCTTTTACAAAAGGGCTATCAAGAAATGTGATAGACACTGCATCTAGGGAGATGGGTATGAGACTCACGTGAGTTACCATGGTGGTAACCCAACCTATGTGATCGGAGATCCCGTGAATTAGGACCTGGGAAAACAAGCTATTGATTAACTGGAGGAGAGTGACCTACTAACCTACTCCGTTGATGATGCAACACTCTCGCAATCTGTATGGCAGGTTGATTTTTATCTTAATGTGTTCTGTGGCTTTTACAAGCAAAAGACGCTGTCCTACAGAGCAGTCTTAAAAAGAACGCACCTATGTGAGCCCGACTGCTGGTCACAGTCTATGAGATGAGGGTGATCTCTAGCAAGCTCATGAATAGGCCAGGAGTGAGACTTATATGCTCCATCCGCGGGATAGCCTACGACAGCCTAGTACTGGTAGGACATTAGGTGAAACTTGTTCACGCAAAACTGACAATTCAAGGCATAGTCCATTGTTCAGTTGTGAGCAAGCGTATCTTCATGTTCTAGGTGGATGTTCAACCTTAATCGGTCTCCACTGAAAACACTGGTATATCAAAGCAGTGTATTGGAACAAAAGGCAATCAAATGTGCCTTCGAGATCTGGTGGGGGATTGTTAGAATTAATGGGCCTAAAGCCCAGGTTCCAATTAATTCCTGGAAAATCTCAAAGGCCCATTTGGTTGAATGGCATGAGTGGAAGTTTAGTCCCATATTGCTAGTGGAGGTGGGGGGAGACCAACTTATAAGGAGTTGTGTTGCCCACCTCCTTGAGGCTTGAGAAGAGGACTAGTTCACGCGCACTCCTCCTCCGCCGCGCGCCTCGCCACGCCACGTCGCGCGCGCGTCGTGTTTCGTGATCGAGCCGAGCCGAGCTAAATCTGTGCGTGAATTTTTTTGCCACTCGGGACAGAGTTTTTGCATGAGTTGTTAACGGACGCATTACCCGTGCTATCGTGGGACTGTTACCGACTCGAACGTGGAGTCGTGTGTCCCACGTCCTAACCCCGAGCGGCTATATGAGGAGGAGCTGCAACCCTAGCCGTCACGCTCAGATTGCATCTGCTTCCTCGTGCACACTTTCCACAGCCGCCGTCTCCGTTCCCTTTGCTGCCGCTGTTTACAGGTCTCTCCCATCCCGGCGACCGCGTACACGGCCGCCCGGGAGAGCAGGCCTCCGGAACCCCGCCTCTCGAGAACCTGTACCGGGTGAGGGGCGATAAGGTTTTTGGGGAGCGTCTCGGCGCGACTGCTCACGATCTGCTTCCTCGTCTACGTCGGCGACCGCACGGCTACCTCGACCGGTTTGCTTCCTCGACGACCGCACGGCTGCTTCGACTACTTCCTCGTCGTCGGACGACTACTTTGACTACGAGGGCTTCATCACCATGGCTTCTGACGCCAACACTGCATCGTACGCCGCGGCTATCCCGACGTACGTTTTCTTGAGTTTATGCTTTGCTTTTGATGCAAATGAGATAGGGGTTTTAGCCTCCTGTTTACCTCTGAGTAGCGTATCTAGTGCGCCTGAGTTGGCTCATTCTGTTTATGGCTATGTCATGATATGTTTCTGCATTAGGTTAATTCGAAAATTGCTAATTATTTCAACAGAACTAACCGTGGCAGCAATCAGGGGCTGATTATACCCAAAATTTGTGGAGGTTAATTAGTTTGGGTTTGAGTAATCACTGGATGACCAAAGCTCATACCTCAAAACCCAATGTCCAAGGTCGCGAGCGGACAGGGCAGAGACGCGATGAGGTAGAACGGGAGCGGCAATGGCGGCGACCGCGCGAGATTTAGAGCCGCCGCACTGGGTCTGATTGGAGCCTGGGTAGATCAGACGACCATCAGAGCACGACTCGGAAACGTACGGGATGGTGGAGAGGAAAACGCTTTTCAAACGTACGCACTCGTTTATTTTTTATTTATAATCCAAGGAAAACCATACCGAATATGTACACGGAGGGAGAAACAGAATTACAGGAGTACTTGCAACTAACACAAAGAGCCCCTAGAAGAACAAGAAATAACAAAAAGGCTATTGAGATTTTTTTTTCTCCACGCACACGTCGGAGATTACAAATTTGACTATATCAAAAGAAAACATATTACTTTTTCCGTCTCATAATATAAGACGTATTTTGATTGGTTAAAACAAAATTTTAATCAATAATTATTTTATTAGTATATGATTTATGTGATATAAAATTAATATCATTATATTCATTTAAAAGTACTTACTTATAATTATAACATTGTATCACATAAACCACATATTAATAGAGTAATTAATGATTAAAGCATTGTCTTAACCAATCAAAACACGTCTTATATTATGAGACGGAGAGAATATTATTATGATGTCCACCGGAGGTAGATGGTCACATATTTTCTTTTCTTTTGTAGACTAATGTAAAAAAATTCTCCAAGTTTGTAATTTGTTTAAGAAAATCTTGGAACATGTTAGGTCGTTGTTCTCCGACCATGTAGCCATCATTTACAAGTTACAGTCAGCTGCATTATGTTAGGACGACGACCTCTTTACTTCCACATGCTCTAGTGTTTTGTTCTTCTTGTTGCCCCCTCCACGGACCTCATTAGCCTTGGGACCTTCGAAAGCTATGCCTACCAAGCCATCGACAAGCAGCTCATTGTTATGAAAACTGACCCGCCGAGGACGAGGAGGGAGACGGGTAGCCTTACTCCTATCCCATCTCAAAGATGGTGACATCTTTTAGTTTCATCCAATCCATGCTCTGCTTTGAAAATCAGATGTGTTTTTAGTTCTTTCATGGTGGATGTTCTAAGAACTAAAGATTTAGTTTACACTTATCTTGTAAATTAACTAATCGGATCATAGACAAAGAACATACAGAAATATAAAAATCACAGGCACTACAGTTAGGGTTTCAAGAGATGATAAAAACGATCAAATGGGAAATAGATGTAAATCTCTTATGATTGTCACAAAAACAGAAAAATCAATTGTGCACACACGTATACAGGTCCTGGGATTTGTTTTAACTCTTAATAGTTAAGACTACTAGAAACATATATAGGAACAGTAGCTTCTTTGTTTTAAAGGATGATGTTCTCAACTATACTACTTTAAATATTGATGTACGGACAACTTTAAATATTAGTTGTTCGACTGCTGCATACAATGGTAGAGAGGCAGCAAATCCAAGCATCGTTGGCCGTTGGATCAACACCATGGTGCACCAGATTCTGCCATGTTGTGTTTCTAGATGGTTCCCCTTCACGCTAAAGAAGGATTTTTGTAACATTTGCAGCCCCTTAAAGGGCAAGAAATTTATATCTCGGTCTACTTAACTTGGAGATACAACACAACGAACTAACACCTTGATTGACTTAGGCGCCCGAGTATAAAGTATTGAGTAATTAAACTCATACCATATGTCGCAGCAATTATTTTGTTTTCAATTTAGTTTGAATATAGAATATCACATATTCCAGATAAATGATCTTACTCTCGCCAAAAAAAAAGATAAATGATCTTACAGTGGATGACTTGAACCATCATATTAACATTATAAGATTTACAATATTTTCTATATTACATCACAATAAGAATTATCTTAAGGGTTATTGTCTTATACACGAATAAATTTTTTCAAGAGGTATGAGCAATGTTTTGGATTTTATTAAAAATATCAAATAGAAAGGTACAATCTCATATAAATTTAAAAATATTTATCATGTATTTTATTTTTAAAAACACCCTATATAGGAAAAGTAATCACAAAACAATTGTTTTTTTATGCCAATTTGGAGCCGTCTGTTTTCACTTCCAGCGTTAGAGGCGTATGAACTAGAAAGGGGGCGTATCATGTGGAAATGGGACAAAGTTCTGAAAATCTGGAAATTTCTATTCCTAGCTCTTGGATCATGCAGATTGAAGTATTCAATCCCACCACCATCACTTAAAGCATATTTTGCGGAAAACCTCATGCAACTATGGTATTAGCACGTTTCATATGGCAGGGATTCATTGACCGAGTCAAGGACATCCAAAATTGGTCATGCCCTCATGCTTATTCACCATTCCACCTTTCTCATATTGTCTATTTCATGATTAAAAAAATCACGCATCAGATCTGGATCATTTCATGAACAAAATAAATATATGCACATTTCACTATTTAGATCGGCAAGGAATTCCACGGCTCAAGAACAAAATTAGAAAATTTCTTCACCAGATTGGAACGAATCAAGGAAATGCTATATCGTCCGGATCGGTTCAAAGAATCAACATTCAAGACAAACAAACCAATAGAACTTTTCTTCACTCATGAAAATTTATGCTACTTTTTACAGGAACACATAAACCGGTACTTCAAATCCAAAATCATTAGAAATAAAAGTTGGTTCCCAGAACCATGGCGAAGATCCGGTCTCTCCATGGATGGATGTAAGCTCACCGGCCCCATGACAATGAACGAGTGGCAGTTGATGCAGGAGGAGCTGGAGGTTGTTGGGAAGGCGTGTCCACTACTCGACGTTGGCCGGCGGAGAAGACGGATCCGGCAGCGGGGAAGCCGGACTGGCCTTGTCCTGAGTTCCACCCTGCTTGCCATCGTCGCCCATCACCGACCACCGCTTCCATGCGCAGTGGGACTTGAGAGAGAGGTGGGTGAAGATGGAAGAGAATGGGAGGAGGAAATGCCTTTTTGCTGTGGTTTCGGGGGGCCTTTTGCAAAATGGGCGGAGGTGGGAGATCTGACCGCTAGTACATGATCCAATGTTTCGATCGCCATTTTCATATTTGCAGAACTTGTCTCGTTTTCACATTATACGTTCCCCTAAAAACGGTCAGTTGTGTTTAATGTAAATACTTATAGATCGTCTTTAGAATGTTATGGTTTTGACTTGTTGCTTACTTTTGGACGATGGACACAGCTAATGCAGGTACACTAGATGAAACATTGGTATCATGGGCACATTTCTATGCTACATTTCTTTTGCTGCAAAATAATCTACCGCGAACTATTGCATTAGAAATTAATAATTTCATTTACCATTTTCAGTGCCAAACTTATAATTTTGACGCCCCAGCATGCAAAGTTCGTGCTAATTACTAGTATATTTAGCTATAGATAGGTCGTCCAAGATTTTCAATAAAAGATGTATGGAACCACTGGTTCCGATTTACATAAGATAGAGATATAAAATCATATTTTCAAAATATATCATCAATAAAAATATTCATGTGTGTTTGATAATCCTCCTAAGAAATGAATTACAAAGCATCATCATCAAAATGTCTAGTTTTATTTATAGGAATTATCTTGGTAAATGATACATAACTCTGTGCACTAAGTTCCAGGATATGCATGTCATCAATAATGGGCTTTCATGCGCCACCGCAATAAACGCTTGGAGAGCACATTTCTTCGAGTCCTACAATTCTTCAGGTAATCTGACATCAATAACAAGACAAAGACTATTTGATGTTGCATATTTTCAAGTGAAAAAACTACGGCGACCAATATACTATTCTTGTGGATAATATATAATCTTTAACATATGATAGCCGAAGTGCCTTTTCATCTATAATACATCATACAGAGTAACATGACAGAAGCATTGCAGGGTTCCATATATTACAAACTTGATTTACAAACTTAAAAGAATAGACTTGAACTATTGGTCTCACGTTGATACTACAGATTCAGCGTACCGTGGATTGCACTAACGGCTAACACCACATTTCCAATAGTTGATACTACGAATCTAACTACTGAGGCCTTGCCTTCCCAGGAAGTATGATCTAGGGCAAATATGCTTTAGCTCAGTCCCGTACATATAGGATATGTGGTAAGCGCGATCGCTACGACGCTTAAGCACAATCGATCATTGGTTATTATATGAACAAACCTCTGTGATGAAACCCGCCTTCCGACGTGCCTTCAACATGTTTCCAGGGTTTCGCTACCGACCATGATCATGCCCAAAAATTGGCGACCAAATATTCTCAATTGATTCAATTTAGAAAATAGGTTTTCCTTTTATGCATATTATAGATAAGAAGGAAAGTTTTATAAAACGTTCTCAACAGATATGAATAAGAAAATGGACTTGCTGGTAACAGATAAGTAGTGGAGTTCAACAAGTCTGCTTACGGAACTTCGGCTTCTCGAAAAGAATCCGATAAAGTCCGATAATGTCTTGTTCCACAAAAATTCAAAGTACGAATGGAGATGACATGGCAATGCATGCATGGAAAATGTATCTTCAATTTGCAAGAATTTACGGACCAATTTTTTGGAACATTTATATGTGATCTACAATTAATGATCGACTAGATAAGCTTTTATTTATTTTTAGGACTTGCATAAAACTTTACATAAGATATCAATTAAACTTCCTTTTATTTAACTAAAGTAAATATTATCATTTAGTCTCTCTTAATTGTCTTAAGTAATTGAGGGTCCAATCCAAAGTTTGTGAGTTAAAGGTTTATCCTCACGCAAAGAAAATGAAATATTTTTAATTTCAGTAAGTAATATAAAATCTTACCTTAACTTTTTTTTTAATTTATTTTTAATTCTTATCTTCCTTTTAATTGGAAGAAAAAATAAATTAACACAAGTTTCATTTTCTATTTTTAAGAAAGAAAAATCATTTATTGGGTTGGCCTGCCCAAAATTTGGGCCTTTGGCCAGCCCTTTTCTTTCTTTCCTAATCAACCCACTCGGCCATTACTCCCTCCTTTGCCCTCTTTCACTCCATCTTCCTACCCGTACGCACGCATACAGGGGAGTTTATCCCCCTCTATACTTGTTTTTTTTTGAAAGGAACACATTGCATTCCATTATGATAGCGCGCTGGACGTATCGCCAGCAACAGCGTCTAATACAAAAGCAGGGAAATGGCCGAGCCAGGTCTCTAAGCCGCCACCTCCCATACATACACCACACGCAGCTAAAGTGTGCGCAGCTGTATTACAATCCCTATTACAATGTTCAACACTTACAACATTTAAACCCACACGCATTTGAAATTTAACTTCTTGAAACAATGCGCCAAGCGTTGAAAGGTCATAATCAGAGCTAACCATAGCTTGTCTTAGTACCATGGAATCCATCTCAAACATTACCCGATGACATCCCATCTGGATAGCAATATTGGTTGCATGTTGTAACACGAGAGCTTCCGCATGAAGTGGACTAGAAACATGCTCCAGATTACCTGCACCTGCTGCTAGAAGAGCTCCTTGGTCATCTCTTATTGTGAAACCCCAACCTCCTGATTTTGTTGCTTCAGTGAACGCCCCATCAGTGTTTATCTTCAGGATCCCCAAAGGAGGTGGCCTCCACTTCTGCTTGATCTTGTTGATCGATTCTTTCCCATGCGCCTTGACCTTTATGTAATTCATTAAGTGGTGATCAATTGAAGAGGAAAGTTCATATACGGATCTTATTGTGTCGCCATTATTGGCTTTATTTCTCTCATGCCACCACAACCACAATAAGAGACATACTTTTAAACAATCCTCTTCTTTCAATTTAAACGTTTCCTCAAGTACTTTTTTTCGAATCTGGGCACTTAAGAAGCTTAAGTCTGATATGTTCTAACAAAGATATTCTCCACAATTCTTTCACTTTTTTGCATTTTAAAAATATATGACCTCCATCCTCATCGAATCTAAAGCAGAGAGGGCATCTAGTGTCAATGGGAATACCTTTCCTTTGCAGCTTCATTCGTAGTGGCAAGCTATAAGTAGCTATTCTCCACAGGAAGTTCAGCACCTTATTTGGTAAAGAAAGGGCCCAAAGCTTCTTCCAGTTAAAACTTGAGTACTCCCTTTCTGCAGTAGAATTAGAGGTTAGTCCCGATGTAGATTCTCTTGCTGCTGTATCTAATGCCACCCTATATGCAGATTTTACAGAGAAGACACTTTTTTGTCATAATGCCAAGCAAGGAAATCACCCGTTTTTTCTTGTAAAGGTATCTAAATAATCATTTTTGCATCCTCCGGCCAGAATGTCTGGTTAATCAAGTCAATATCCCATTGATTAGTTATAGGATTTATTAGCTCAGCTACCTTGCTCATCAAATTTCTCCCCCTTGGCGAAATGATTCTCCTTGTGCTGCCTCTAGGGATCCACGGGTCCTTCCATATTTGAATGTCTTCACCATTGCCTACTCGCCAAATGATTCCTTTTTTCAGCAGTTGTATCCCCTTAAGTATACTTCGCCATGCGTAAGAGATACCTGCCCATGGTTTTGCTTCTAACATTGAGCCATTCAGGAAGTATTTAACAGCTAAGACCTGAGAACAAAGTGAATGGGGGTTTTGTAGGATTCTCCATGCCTGTTTGGCTAACATAGCCATGTTGAAAAAATACAAGTTCCTGAAGCCCAATCCACCATTCTCCTTTGGCTTTGACAAGGAGTCCCAGCTCACCCAATGGATCTTGTTTGTCTTGTCCATCTAACTCCACCAATATCGCCCAATCATTGCACTTAAGTCATCACAAAAGGACTTTGTTAGATCAAAACAGGCCATTGCATATACTGGTATAGCCTGGGTTGTTGCTTTAATTAGTATTTCCGTTCCTGCTTTTGACAAGAGCTTCTCTTTCCATCCCTGTATCCTTTTCCAGACTTTCTCCTTAATATAGTTAAAGGTCATTGTCTTGCTTTTGGCAATATATGCTGGAAGACCCAAGTACTTCCCTGTGAGACCTTCTGAATTTATTCCAAGAACTCTTTTCATGCCATTCTTCTTGTTTACAGCAGTATTTTTGCTGAACAAAATTGCTGATTTGTCTCTATTAATTAATTGTCCAGTGCACGCTTCATATGTATTCAGGATTCTTGTCACTTCCTGTGCAGCATTTGTGTTTACCTCCATCAAAAGAAGTGAGTCGTCTGCAAAAAGGAGGTGATTCACACTTGGAGCTTGTCTGCAGATTTTTATACCTTTTAGTCTTCCATTGGCTTCTGCTTGACTGAGCATTGCAGAGAAACCCTCTGCACAAATCAGAAATAGGTATGGGGATAGGGGGTCTCCTTGCCGTAGCCCTCTTTGTGGTATAATTACTTCAGTCATGTTTTCGTTCACCTTGATCTGATACTTTACTGTGGTGATGCATTTCATAATCAAATCAACCCATCTTCTGTTGAAACCCATTTTTAACATCATATCATTCAAAAACCTCCACTCTACCCTGTCATATGCTTTACTCATGTCTAATTTTAGGGCTGCATATGCCTTTGTGCCATTTCTTCTTCTCTGTAAAAAATGAGTTATCTCATAAGCCAATAAGATGTTATCAGAGATTAAACGCCCTGGCACAAAAGCACTTTGGTTCGGGGCTATGATATCAGGTAAAAAATATTTTAATCTGTTAGTTATTACCTTACACACCACTTTGTAGAGGACGTTGCAGAGGCTAATCGGCCTAAGATCTTTTAGATTTTCTGGCCTTGGTGTTTTCGGTATAAGAACTATCATTGTGTTATTCCAGTCCTCTGGCATTTCTCCTCCATTTAACACATTAAGAACTTCCCTTGTTACTTGCTCACCCACAATATGCCAGAATTTCTTGAAAAATACTGCAGGCATTCCATTAGGGCCAGGCGCTTTGAGATCCCCAATACTAAATAAAGCTTTTCTCACTTCTTCCTCTGTAAAGTCTACACACAATGTTTCATTCATACCTTCATGTATCCTTGGGGTAATGACTTGCAGGATGGCCTCATTACTTTGTGTTGCTGTGGAAGTGAATAGGCTATAAAAATATTCTACAATGTGGTCTTTCAGCTGCTCTTCACCCTCCACCCAGCTGCCATCTTCTCTTTTCAGTCTTTGAATTGTGTTTCTCCTTTTCCTCTCTGAAGCGAAGGCATGGAAGAAAGCTGTATTTTTATCTCCTGATTGCAGCCAATTTACATGTGCTCTCTGCTTCCAATAGGTGTCCTTCTGAAATTCCAAACTGTCAAGCTTCTCTCTCAAGAAGTGTTCTCTTGAGATTTTCTCCTGGCTTATATCACCCCTTCTGGTCTCCTCTAGCTCTGTTTTTACTTGTTTGATTCTTTTATCCCAGTCACCAAGCACGTTGTGATCCCAATCTTTTAAGTCTCTTGCTACAGCTTGCATTTTGCTAGATGCATTTCTCTCACCTTGAACTGTAGCAGTAGTCCAAGCATTATTCACTATTGATTCACAGTCTTCTTCCTGCAGCCACCTTGCCTCAAATCTGAAACCCTTCATGCATCTCCTTGGTCTAAAGTGACCCCCTTTGCTTTCAATTCGAATGGTGATTGGGCGGTGATCTGAATGTCTTGGGTCTCCATTCACAACCTTGTATGAGGGGAAACGATTGCACCAATTTTGATTCCCCACAGCTCTGTCTAATCTTTCCTTAACATATCTGCAAGCTATATGGCTATGATTTCGCCAGGTGAACTTATCTCCTGTATAGCCGAGATCCCGAAGTCCACATTCAGCAAGTGCTAATCTAAATTTCTCCATGGCTGCTTGTGGTTTGCTGGGTCCTCCTTCCTTCTCATGGATGTAGAGGATCTCATTAAAATCACCTGCGCATAACCATGGTAGGCTGATTTGTTGGTTAAGAATGCTTAGTAATTTCCAGATTAAGTTTTTCCTTTCACTTGCAGGTTCACCATAAATCCCTGTGAATCTCCATTTGAAGCCATCCTCTTCGGTTATCTCCATATCTATATGATATCTAGAATAGTTGTGGAGTTTCACCTTGATATCTTTCTTCCATAGGAGTGCTAAACCGCCACTTTTTCCTTCACAGTCCCTTGTTACCAAGTTGCTCATTCCCAAGTGCCACCTGAAACTTTCCATTCCCTTTCTATCAAGTTTGCTTTCTGATAAAAAGAGAATGTCGGGGTCCTCCTGCTTCTGTAAATTCAGAAGCCCTCGCACTGCCGAGCCGTTCCCTAACCCCCGGCAGTTCCATGCCGTAATCCTCATTTGGCTCCGTGGGATTGGTTCGCCAATCCCGCTTCCACATCAAATTTGGGCTCTTCAGCCTTGGTATTTGCTTCTTTGTTGTTTCCCTCTCCAGAACTAGTACCTACCTCCACATCCATCTTTATCCTCTTCTCAACATCTAGCTCCCCATCAATCTCCATGTCCTCTGCACCTCGCTTCCTTGATTCTAGAGTCACTCTTGGTTGTCCCTGTGTAACTTTAGGTCTGTCCTGCTTCTTTATCTTAAATGTTCTCCCTTTCTTCTTCTCCCGTGGTATATCTCCTTCACTCACACACTTCTTTACTCCTTTTGCTTTCAAACCTGCTTCCACCTCTACCTGCTTTGTTATATCTTTGCTCATTGTGTCGCTAATCTTCTGTTGTGTAACATTTTTATTAGCCTCACAAGCAGTTATTTTCCCTGATTCCAGCTTCTGATTTAGAACAACATCTTTATCCACTTTCATTGGTTCATCTGCATTTTTTCCCCTCTTCTGACTATTAGTTCTAAAACCTGCTACTACATGTCTGGTAGCCTGTTCCTCATCTTCTTGATCAAAGACTAGCATATTCCCCTTGAGCTCCTGGACAGCAGAGTCATATTTTAATTTCATAGGACTTGTGACTTCCTTTTCCTCACTAACTTGCGAGTCTGCAACTCCTTTTCCATCAGTAGAGTTTTTCCTCCATGATCCAACATCACTGCCGTGTAAACTTCCTCTACTGCCCCCACTATTGCTTTTCCACAGACCTACCTTCTCATTTGAGCTTCTACTCCTTTCCTCATCACTTGAATTTCTTCTAAAGATTTCAGCTCTCAGCCAAGGACCATAATTTCCCTTTTTGCTGACTTAACTTTACATGCTCTATCATTGTGTCCAATGACACCACAAGCATAGCAGAAATCTGGTAAAAATTCATATTTAAAAGAGACTACCCTCTCTCGTTTCTCCTTTTCCTTCCTCTGTTCTTCATTAGCATCCCCTAACACCTCTTCGTCTTCTAACTCCTCTCCTTCCTCCTCTAATTCCACTGATATACCCCTCACTAATGGTTTGGAAATATCAAGTTTTACCTTGATTCTCATGAATTCTCCTATAGCAAGTTCGTTTTCATCAACATCTACATCAAGTACCTCCCCTATCTCCTTTCCAATAGCTTCACCAGTTTCTCTGTCCATCATACCCATAGGAATGCCCTCTGCTCTGACCCAGATAGGAGTGTACTTAAACTCATACTCATCTAAGGTTTTGCTAGGTTTAAAATCCTCCAAAACCAGTAAGTTTTTATTAAACATCCATGGTCCATCATTCAAAGCCCTATTTTTTCCTCCTTCTTCCCGAAAGGAGAATAGGAATTTATTCATTCCTAGATCCTTGCATTCTATTCCCTTAAAGGGGCACCAAATTCTACCTAACATACTTACCAGGGAATCCACTCTTGCAGGCCTATCAGACATCAGCTTCCCCACTGCTTGTGGCTTCCCTGCTATCCTAGAGCCAGTTCCTCTTTTGCTCAGCTTGACACCTCTTCTTTCCGCTTCAGAAAGCTGCAGTGTACAGCTTCTTCTCTATTCCTTTCATCTTGGCCTTGTGAACAGCTTCCGTGCTCCCCTTGGTCAGATCTGCGCCTCCCTTGGGCGCCGCCTCCAGCGGCACCCTGCTCTTCCTGTTCTCTGCCACCAACCTCCTCCCAGCTAGGATTTAGGTGTATAACAAATACGCGTCCTGCTCACGCAACGGATTGGAAGTGGTCGTTGATTTAGTGGTGGAGAAATGGGGAACCTGCCCCGGATTTAGATCAACCCAGACCCGATCTCTGCTCGGAATTGGTGGAAGATGGATTCAGACAGCTATGGGAAACAAGTGGAGGATCAGAAATCGATTAGCAGGCTTCGATTTTGGAATGACGCCGGACAAGCCGGAACACTACCCTCAGTCGCCAGAGGGACCTAGAACCGTCACTCGTGGGACGGACTTGCTCCCTGTCTCTTTCTAGCGGGGTGGGTGGATCCCCTTCTATACTTGTTGACTCCTCACGGATGTGCCACGGCCGCCTCTCAATCGCCATAGCCACCTCAATCTGACGCCGCGGATGGCACCGCCACTCGTGCTCTCCTTTCTCCTATGTCTTTCTCTCGGGCTCCCATATATCGCCTCCTCGATTTAGTGTCGTCGGTGCCAATTTGATGTGTCGTCGCCTCTCCGGTTTCTGCCGGTGCCGTCGGGAGTGTAAGATTTAGGCTCGACCTCGCCTTTAGCCGCGCTGGTACCCGTGCTCGGGATGTCGCCGCCTCTCCTGTTCGACGCCTCTCTACCGCCCCACTTGGACCCTCCCGAGCACACGTCACCTCCCGCCATGGCTGCCCTTGCCGTGCGGCCCGGGGTGGCCTGTGGCTTGATGTTGCAGCCCTGTCACCGGCGGTGCTCCACGGGGCCCGCCTCCTGCTGGGTGAGTCTGGTGCCGCTCGGTTTCTCCGCCGCTGAACATCCCATGCCTCTGCAGCCGAACAGCCACGGCTGTCGCTGTGTCTCTGCTGGTTGCCATCACTGCTAGGTAAGGCTCCCTTGTTCCCCCTTACTCCGATCTGGCTCAGCTAAGCATTACGGTGATTCTTTTTGTTGAATTGCTTCACCGATTCCAATTTGGCTAAGATTTGGCTTAGATTATATCATCACATACGATTGAGTAAATGGATGGCCTGAGCTAGTATCTGTTAATGCCTACGGTTATTTGATCAATTATGATTTGATCTACTGACAGTGTTGTTCTAATGCATAATAATTGAATCTAACAGATTTTAAATATCCTTGTACTACACTGACTGAACCAATGAGGCAAAATAAGAACTGATGTTGCACTGGTCTACCATATGCCTATGCACTCATAGTTCTTGATCTTTTACATGCGTGTCAGATTATTCATACTGAAAGAGCATATTTTCACACTTGATCTTGGCTTAGCTAGGATGATTTGTAGTAATAAAGGCTCTAATATTTCACAATTCAATATGGACAGATGCTTTTGTTTGGGAAATTTGTGAAATGGTAGAGATAAGAACAGATGCCAACTAGATTTTAGTACTAATTCTGTGATGATCTTTTTCTGAGAAAAGATTAGAGGAAAGTAAGACCCAGATAAGAACAGCTACTACCAATTGTTGTCTAAGGAGAATCTTATGATGAAGTTAATAGGAGGGTCCTACTTATCTCATCAAGCCCTCATATCAAAACATAATGATCTTGAATAAGAACCTACCTTATTTGCTTTGGAGAAGAGTAATCCTGGGCTTCCTAGGTTTGTTGGACCTGCTCCTAGACTTGCTGGTGGTCTTCCCTTCTTCTTCTCCTCCTACAGTCTTGGTGGCCTTCTCCCCTTAATGCTACTCACTAGTTTGCTATACTCCCTGATTCCTATTGAGCCTTATGTAGTTATTTTCTTTTGATGGTGAACTTTTGCCACCTCCTGTTGCCTTACCATGCAACTATACTAATCTGTTACTGGATAGCTACTGTTGTCCTTACTTGATCCTCTCGATGCCTTCTAAGTTAAGAAATTTGACCTTGGTCAACATATGTGGGCTCCTGGATGAAACCTACGATGGACTGTTGCCTCATCTGATCTTTTGTTTTAACAAAATTTCTTTTCTAAAATAAAAAGAAAACTTACGGAAGTAAAGTAGTATAGGTAAAATAAAATTATTTTCTTTACTTCTCACCTCTATTTTTCATATACATGTATACATATATAGATTGTTCAATAAGGGTCTTAGCCACGTGATCCTCGGACATTTTTGAAAACAAAAATGTTTCTAAATCTAATTTTGAAAATAAAATTATCTAGGTTCCATTTCGGGTATTCTTTTTCCCTCGCAATTAAAACTTGTTGGTTTAGGCGAAATTGTGCCGTGGAACCACATTTATTTTAAAAACATCATTTTCAAAAACTTTTGCATATACTCGGCTTCCTCGGATTTCGCAAATATTTCGAAAGGCTGTCTCCCCCGACACTCGGTGTTCTCCCACAAGTCGGTATTGAAGATTAGTTTAGACCTTGATGTATAGGTAGACTTATCTCATGTAATTTCTTTCTTCTTTACTTATCTTTATAACAGAGAATTGTAATCTTCCTTTATTGTTATTATTCTTTTTCCTTGATACTTGTATTCTCATATTGCACATTTGTACTCATGATATTTAATTAAGTAAAGTTTCAACTTCTAATGTGTATGTGAGCATGTGCGAAATAAACATGATGGATGCCATGCATGAGATGAATGCGCGGTACAACATTCCCCCTCTTAGTCTTGTTTTACGATGCGTCTCAACAGAACTGGATCAACTCAGCAGCGTGAGTTGACCTACCTCCGGCTCACGCTTCTTTCGACTAGACCTAAAACTTAGGTTTTCACAAAAAAACAACTTCAACAGAGTCGGTTTCCATGTAGGTAATAAAGAAGCCGGCAAACAAGTCAAATATCAATTGTAACTCTGCTATTGATTCAATGTCCCTGGCCACAATATGAAGACTTGATGGTCTTAAGGCATTTATTATATGCCACAGTGCATGGACCTTGTCGCCCCCTTCAACTTCAATAGAACATATCTTTTCATATATTTGCATATTGACCTTTGGATTTTTAACTGCGGGAATACATCAAATAATTATGCTAATTGAGAAAACAGACATAAAACATGGAATACAACTTAAACCTGCATCCTTCAATGGTAAATACTAGCACCCCATTGTGATAATAGTTTGAGCGACATAAATCTATCGGTCTCCCTGGCATACGATTTTCTCATCAAACCATCCACAAATGCTATCCCTTCGTGGAGTACCCACGTAAAGACTAGTCTCTGATAGTACCCTCACGTAAAGGTGATACACAGGAGCACCTCCTCTATGGACAAAGGCATTGGAACCCTTACTTATTAGCAACTGGCATAGTAGGGGCGGCAGAGCTAAGGCCATATCATTCTGCTGTTGCACCTCTAGCCGCTGGAGAAGGTCATTGAGCTCTAGAAATTCACCATGAAATATTTCCTGGTCTGACTCAAGCCTAAAATGTCTGATATGGGGCATAAGCCAATTATGTTCCTAGGCATTGTGATGCGAGCCCACGATTTCCCCCGGCCTAGCATATTATGAGTGTTGTCATATACATGTATACATCTCGATCATAGGTAGTTTGGTAAAGCATATCACAGATGATTCACAAGAGAAACCATCTCGATCAAGTCTAAGCGATGCGAACCGTTTGTGATGAGCAGATATCGCATTAAAAATTGTCTATGATAAGGTGATATCATAGGCAGTTATTTTTCAAAACTGTCTATGATAACACGCCCATTATTTGCAGCCGATCTAGCTTCCCCCGACCTGAGCCATTGTCTTAAATTCTGTGTTATTACACAGTAGTTGCGAGAGCTCTAATGTTTTGGTAGCTTGAAGCAATTTGGTCCAAAATAACCATGGATTTGAAGGAGATATTGCATATGCACTTTTTATTGATGATCTAAGGTAGTGATTGGTTCAAAAAGTTGATTAATTTGAAGATCTAGCTTGGTGAGGAGAAATAATGTAGACCTAGAGCTTTGTGCAAGGCAAAATCTATTTGTTCTTGTTGATTTTAACGCTATTAATTGGTTGTATTCTACTATATGGAACATGTTGCTAGCTAATTAGGGTGGCAAAAGGATAGAATTGTAGATGGTTTAGATGATCTATATTGTGAAAGAGAGAGATTTAGCATGTATGCTTAATTTATTATTTTAGATATGTTTTATCTTGTTCATTAATTAAGTTGTACTTTTTCATAAATAAAATTTCTAATTCTTGGTACCTTGTATGCTTGGTAAGTAGCAACCATGTTATTGAAATGGAATTTTGGGAATCTTTAGATATAGGCCCCCTTACGAATGGATTCCAAAGAGCTTATAGGGGAAAATAAGCCTTAAGCTAAACCTAAGACAAAATTATGACAAAGCTTAATTTCTAATCCCATCCTATTCCCCATTGGTGGCAAGAAGCCCCAATTTGTGGCTTCCCGGGCTTCTTCCCTCCCCACTTAACCCATTCCAATCTTGCCCTTAGTTATGACATTAATTACAAAAAAACTGCCATTCGCGAAAACCCCATGTTTCTTTTCTTTCTTCCCTCCCCGACCGCACATGCCGCTCCCCTCCCTCTCATCTCTCCCACAGCGCCGCCAGGGCTCACGCATCGCCCGTTGCCGCCCAGCACCGTTCCCTCGCACTAGCCGCCCGCCGTCCCGCCGTCCCGCCTGGTCGCGCTTTGCTCGGCGCCTTCCCCCGCTCACCCCCACCTCCCCGCGGCCTCCCCCGCCGGTTGTCGCCGCCTCCCCCGCCGGATCCCGCCTCTTCCGCCTCTCCCGCCGCTTCCCCCGCTTCCTCGCTGATTTCCCACCGGATCCGGCCTCCCCCGCCTCTCCCGCCACTTTCACCACCGGATCCGGCCTCCCTCGTCGCTTCCCCGCTAGATCCCGACTCCCCAACCTCGCCCGCCATGTCCCCCGCCGGAGCAGAGCGCCTCCTCCACCGGATCCCGCCTCTCCCGTCGCCTCCCCGCCAGATCCCGAGTCCTCTTCCTCTCCCCCCCCACTCCCCCAGCAGGAGCAAACTGCCTCCCCCACCCGGAGCAGAGAAGAGTCCCCCTGCTGGGTCCAGTCACCTCCCCCGCCGGGCCGCCGGATCTTACCGCTTCCCCTGCAGGACTAGGTCACTTCCCCCACTAGAGCAGGTCTACCACTCCACCAACCGCTCCCGTCACCATCGAGGAGTATCATTCAAGGTAGCATCACAATGGGAGTAGCTCCATAGTAAACCGAAGAATGCAGTGGTGTATTTGTTTGTGATATGCTTGATATGTTGATTGGAAGACACCAATGCTTGATATGTTGGACTGCTACCGTAGGAACATCATTTCAAATTTGTTGTGATATGCTTGATATGTTGATTGGAAGACACCAATGTTATGCGAAGGCTTGCTATGAAATCTCATTCGGGTGTGCATTGGGTATACATGAATAGGCGGTTATGCTCTCCCAGAAACGATCAGTAGTGTATCTCTATGTTAAATTAGAGCAGTGAGCAAGTAGTGAGCAATTAAGTAGCAATACAATTCTTTGATATGATGTATATGCATGCTTATTAAGTTAATAGATGGACACTTACTGCTAGTGTTAAATTTTACATGGCATAAGTATTTTTTTATGAGTCATATCTTCATAGATGGAAAAGGGGAAGGCTATCAGAAAAGCAACTTGGGATGCTGTTGCTTATAAAAATTTTCTTGACATATGTGTCGAGGAAGTGAATGCAAATAACAGGCCAACTCAGTGTTGAACAACAAAGGGTACTCCAACTTGATTGCCAAGTTTAATGAGCACACCAAGAGAGAATACACATGCAAGCAATTCAAGAATAGGTGGGAGACGCTGAAAAAAGAGTATACTATATGGAAATCATTGAATCAACACGCCTCCAACCTAGGAAGGGATCCTATCACTAGCACAATAGCCGCTAGTGATGATTGGTGGGAAAGAGAGATAGCGGTATGTTATTCTTTATGTATGAGTTTGTGATACTTCGTTTTCAAAATCCTTCTTTCAAGCTAACAAGTTGTTCTCGTGCTTATATGCAGAAATGTCCTGATGCTACGAAGTTTCGACTCACTCCACTTGATAACAAGAACAAAATGAGGACAATTTTTGATGCTCATAGTGTTACAAATGAGCATGCGATGGTACCGGTGAAGCCTCTCATGTTGACCTTGGAGAAGATGATTCTAGTTCCGGGTATGAAGGTTCACCTGTTATTGACAAGGTTGCAAAGAAGAGAACCACAGGGTACTCCCCTAGTCCTACACCCTCAAAGTGAAGAAATGACAAAGAATCTAAAATAACCAAAATTTTAGACTTTGTGATTGAGAAGGAGTCAAGCAAAAACTCTGTGACATCTACATCTGTTGATTTTGTGAGGGCTGAGATGGAGAGATGATGGTCCAGGCGGTTGAGGCTGGGGCTGAGGAAGGGAGCGATGAACACTTTTATGATCACAGCTGTTAATGAAAAAAGAATGCCGTGACGTATTCATAACTTTGAAGACACCAAGTGGAAAACTTGGATGGATCAAGAGGACATGGCAGGAGAAAAAGAAGCGTTAGGCTTCTTTAGTTATCTTGTTATTTACTTTGTCAGCTTCTAATTTACATTCGAACTTGTTGTGCTTATTCGGACTTGTGTTGCTGATTGTTGGACTATTAGAAATTGTAATGTCATGACTTGTGTATTTGTTCAACTTAGAAGTTGTATTGTCATGTTGATTTATGTTGTCACGTTTATCTTGTGAGCTTGTGATGTTTATACACATGTTCTTACATGTTTGTTGTGATTTATGTAACGACAGATGTTTTTGTCATCAAGTACTAATGGATCAAGTGAGAAGGAGATAGTTCGATTTGAGAATCAAGAAGAAGAAGAGTCGAACTTGTATCTTATTGCCGCTGCTACTATTTTATATGAAGATAATGACCGGCCACCAAGAAGGACAAGGGAAATTCCATTCGTGATAGGAATCCAGTGGGTTGAGGTAAAGATGCGTGATTCCAAATAGTTTTATGATATGTTCAGAATCATGAGAACAGTTTTTCACATGTTGCATGACACACTAGTGAACAATTATGGGTTTAAGTCAACTCATTCCATGTGTTCTAAAGAATCATTAGCCCTCTTCTTATGGACTTATGGATCACCTCAGTCAAATATGAACGGTGCTGACCGTTTCAAACATTCAACATGGACTATCAGTAAAAGGTTTGGTGAGGTTTTAGAATGTATCAACAAATTGGCAGGTGATATTATTAAACCTACTGACCCTACTTTCAGCAAAGTTCACCAAATACTTAGAAAACCTAGATTTTAGCCTCATTTTAAGAATTCCATTGGAACAATAGATGGCACACACATTGCAGTCATGATGCCCGCACACCTCAAAGCTATACACATGAATAGGCATGGTTACACGAGTCAAAATGTCATGGCAATATGTGACTTTGATATGAGGTTTACTTTTGTGGTTGCTGGATGGCCTGGGTCTGTACATGACACACGTGTATTCCTCGATGCGTTGGTACAATATCAACATTATCCACACCAGCCCCAAGATAACTCGTTTGTGACTTATGTCTTATTTTATCTATTACTCATGCAATATATAATGTTTATTTAATAATAAATGTAGGTAAATACTATCTCGTTGATTCGGGATATCCAAATCAAACCGGTTACCTAGCCCCGTTCAAAGGACATCGGTACCATGTATCGGAGTTTCAAATATCTTAACCGGTTGGCATGAAAGAGATGTTTAACCATGGTCATTCATCTCTTCGAAATATTATTGAATGATCATTAGGTTGTCTCAAGATGAAATGACGCATACTTCATGGCATACCTAGCTACCCTGTTGACAAACAAAAGAAGATAGTTTCTGTCTGCATAGCTTTGCATAACTATATTCGTGATAGTGCTCTACATGATGAACATTCTGAGATGTTCCAAGGAGAAGAGTATGTTCAAGACAAAACGGTAGGTGGTGGAGTGGACATTGCCGCATCTAGTTATGATGATGGTACTATGGGCGTAGTCCGAGATGGTATTGCGGCGAATTTGTTTGCAGCGAGATAAATTTCTATGTGCAATCTAGTTATGGTTATTTTGATTGGAAGAACATTGTAGAAGGTGCAACCTATTTTGATTGCAAGAAAACTTGCAAACTTGTCTTTTTATTTAGTGTTTCAACTTGTCATATTATTATTGTTTTGAACTTTCAAACTAATTTTCTGACTATTTGTGCAAATAAACTCTCCAAAACAAGGATTTAATCTATTAAACAACAAATAAACGATTACAGGGGTAATTTAGACTTTACACCTTTTAGCATACACAATAATCCTAGTTCCATAAGCCGTTCCTAACAAGTAGAGTTTATTTTCAGAGCTTATTTTCACAGTGGCTTATGAGGAGCTTATCTGGACAACGGCTTCTGCACAAGCTCAAGCTATCCCTAAGGGGGCCATAGTGAAAACCCACGTATTAATGACATAATTGATTAATTGTTTTTTATTAATTGTAACATCCTCATTTTTACGGGCTTGAAATTTTTTTTAAAAAAAGAGAAGGATGTGCAACTATGTAATATATGGTAAAGTATTGTGTTTGGAATTTTATCTCAAATTAATCCAAGGCTATGAATTAATTTGAGAGCTTAAAGCGATGTTTTGAATTTTCATTTGAAATTATTTTGGAATCTCTCTCTAAAAATATTTGGATTCCTCATGTCCAAATTGATTTACTGGAAATTTTTCATAATTTTTGAAGACTATTTGAATCAGTTTTGAATTATCTTGCTTTTTCTCTATTGGTTTAATCTGAAAATAAATAAAAAAGTATTTGTGGGCCAGCCTGCCCGTGCGCATGCATGCATGCAGCTTGGCTGCAGTGCTGCCCAGCATGTGCGCAGCGCGAAACGTGCCGCCGCAGGCTGTTGCGCTTCGTTTTCTTCTATTTTTCTCCAATTAATTCGTGATTTTCCTCCCCTAATTATCTCTTGCCTATCAGTGCTCTAATGTCTTTCCTCTCCCAATTTGCCCTATAAAAGGCCTCTCTCCCCTGTGATTTGTTCCTTTGCCTTCTCTCCAAAATTCATTCTCCATATCTTTTCTTCCCAACTCCAGCGACAACTCCGGCGAGTGAATTCGGCCACACCGACGCACCCCCACACCGAGGCTTTGCTGTTAGAGCATCCCACACCTCGCGCACTTTTACCGCAAGAAATCAGGAGCTCTTCCACCTACATCAACCGTACCACGAGTTTCTTCCCCACTCCGGCGAATTTCTTCTCCCTTGTTTCTTCGCCCACAGCGAGCCTCTCTCCATCCCTTCCGAGGTAGACTCCCATCAACCCTAGATTGCAAAACTCTCACCAATTTCGTCCATTAATCCACTCCTTGTGCAGCCATATCTTTGAAATCATCTATTTGCCCTCTGTACTGTAACATGAACAGTAAGATGCATGAGCAGTACTCACTACAGTAAACCCTATGCCATCCTTCCGCCTACTTTTTGAAATCCATCTAATCTTGTCCGATCTTTGATCTTAGGAGTAAAATGGAACCATTAGAACCCCAAGAGTCCGCTGGTGTGATCGTATTTTACAATCCGACCGATAGATTTGAATTTATATTTGAATTTGATGAAATTTAACAAACATTTCACGGATAACTTGACTGGACTGATTATTTTAAATATTCTTGTTCTGTAGATGCCTAGTATGCCTAATGGAGTGCTTCTGTATTTAATTTTTCAGAATTTTTGGATCCTGTTAGAATTTCCTAGAATTAAAACAATAGTTTATTTAATTATTAAAAATAGAAAATACTCCTGTTATTTAATCCAATTTTTACTAGTATAAGATAACCTTAAAACTAATACCATGTAAACAAAACATTTTACTGCAATGGTTAGGGCTAAAAAAATCAAGATGTGCTCTAGGTTGTTTAATACTGATATTTAAATCCTCTTTTTTAGTAATAAGTACCTTTATAAAACCCGTTTTAGCCATAAAAATTCCTAGAACAGTACCAATAAATCATTTTAGATTTTTGGAATGCTTGCAAATCATGAGAACCATTTAACATAATTAATAATGTTTACATCTTTTAGGGTAGTTTCAGCTTAGAATAATAGTTTTAATTATTTAAATACATTTCCAGAACTTTTTCAAAACATGAAATGTCTCTAGAATTGCTATTAAAACATGAACCCAATTGTGTGATTTATAATGATAATTACTATATTTTCTAGAAATTGTTACACCATAAAAAAAAACTCAATTAAATAATGTTCAGATTAAAAAAATTAATTAAATAATTTGGTACTTTTCCAGTAATGTTAACATATTCCAAGATTTCCATGCTATATTTAGCTCATGCTAATGGTAGGAAATAGCTTTGTGACTTAATTCAGTCTTTAAATTAATAGAAATGCATGTGTAATTTGGTTAATGTTATAATTTTTCTTTACGTTATTAACCATTATAAATATTTAGGATTACACCTAAATATATCATTTATGGTTAATGTGAATTGTTATACCTTTGTAATGATAAATAGCATGTAGGGTGATGTTGTGTATGTTTAATAAAGTACCCCAGTAGGGTATATATTTAAAAATACTATATATATAATTATATTGTTTAGGTTAGCCTATCTAAAAGACACATTCTCTTCACGATGACGCTATCACGCCATAGTTCCCATTCCACCTCATTCTTACTTCGATCGTGCTTTTTTCTAGTGTGCTTTTACGACAGATTCTTGGATTAGTTATTATTTGCTGCTCTCGTTTTGTTACGACGTTAAGGCGAGTGAAGAGGACCGACCCGCGATGAAGCTAACAGAAGAAGAGGAGATACCGCGAGAAGGCATGCTCCCTTTCTTTATCATATTTAAATCCTATATTTTAAAGTCATTATATTTT
>JAGXJF010001811.1:0-30921 GCA_019208055.1 Stipa capillata | reverse complement strand
GATGCCACAACTCTTCAGGAGAAGCACGCGCTCTCATCTCCGGCGCGCGAATCGCAAAACACTTGAAGTCAATCAAAAACAGAGTTTCCGATCAGGTGGGAAGAGTCTCCCCCTTTCGGCCTCCGGCTTGACGTACAGCCGGTGCTCAACAATTTCCTTGGGCACGCCGGGGAGGTCTTCGTGCTCCCATGCGAAGAGGTCGCGGTCGCCCCGGAGTGCGCCGAGCAGAGCCTCTGCGACCTTTGGGTCGAGGTTCGCCCCGACGAGCACCGTCTTGACTGGGTCTTCGTCTGACAGCGGTACCTCACGTGTCTCGCCATCGGGCTTGGGCTTTGGGACCCACCACCCAGATGTTGGGGGCTCGGCGGCCCCTGGCGCAGTCTTCTCAGCTTCGGCCTCAGTGTGAACAGTGTGGACATAGCGAATGGCCGCCTGAATGTCGTTGTCAATTTTGTGAGATAAGTCCTGATTGCCTCGGACGGTAATGACACCGCAAGGGGACAGGATCTTCATGCAGAGGAAAGCATGGTGAGGGATGGCGCGGAACTTGTTCAGTGTGACCCGGCCGAGGATGACGTTGTACTGGTAGGGGAGATCGACCACGTCGAAGACGATATTCTCTTGACGCTTGCACTCCCCTTCTCCGAACTCCACCGGGAGCTCAATCTTTCCGAGCCTCGGGACCGGCTCGCCTCCGAAGCCAAGGAGCAGGATGCCAGCGGGGGCGAGGCATGCCCGTGGTCTCCCCATCTCTGCGAGGGTAGATGCGAACAGGATGTCCACCGAGCTTCCTCTGTCGATGAAGACACAACCACTACTACAAAAAAGGTCATCCACTATATCTTATCACTGACTGGCAGGAAAAAGCCCGTCAGACTTATCACTTATCACTGACGGGCAACCGGATACACGTCAGTGGTGACTATATCAGATGTTCCGTTTCAGGGGAGAGAAGTCATCACTGACGGGCACAAATGTCTGCCCGTCAGTGATGACTTCGGCAGAAACACGGGATTTCACGAAAAGTCATCACTGACGGGCACGAAGTTAGACCCGTCAGTGATGTCGAAGTCATCACTGATGGACACAAATGTCTGCCCGTCAGTGATGACTTCGGCAGAAACACGGGATTTCACGAAAAGTCATCACTGACGGGCACGAAGTTAGACCCGTCAGTGATGTCGAAGTCATCACTGACGGGCACAAATGTCTGCCCGTCAGTGATGACTTCAGCAGAAACATGGAATTTCACGAAAAGTCATCACTGACGGGCATGAAGTTATACCCGTCAGAGATGCCGAAGTCATCACTGACGGGCACAAATGTCTGCCCGTCAGTGATGTGAATCCCGCCAACTCAGAAATTTCAAAACCTGAAATTTTTCACTTATCACTGACGGGTTAAAAAGTCTGCCCGTCAGTGATGTGAATCCCGCCCAACTCCGAAATTTCAAAACCCGAAATTGTAGAATCCCGCCGGGTATATAATTCACCTCAGTGCAGCGCACTCCACTCAACTCCACTCAAATCCAGATCCATATTTCTCTCCATCTCCCTTCCACCCTCCTCCTCTCCTCCTCTCCTTCCTAGAAGCACCCTCCTCAAGCATCCCACTGTCAGATCCTCATGCCCACTACCGGCCCCTTCTCCTCTCCAACTCCATGGAGTCACGGTGAGCACCCTCCTCTCCTCCCTTCCACCCTTCCACCCTTCCACCCTTCTCTTCTCATCCTTCTACTAGTGCCTAAATTTTTTATTTTTTAAAATTTTTCTCATATTTTTTTGTAGCAGCTCTACTCCCTCACGGTTCGGAATCCACAAAAATTACTGCATTTGGAGCTCGGGAAGAAGTTCAACGGAGGGAACGGAGGGTTCGGTAGCGACATTATTCGTTCGGAGGATTCGGTAGGCCGAATTTGGAGTGAAATTTTTTTATTTTTAAAATTTTTTCTCGTATTTTTTTCTAGTAGCTCTACTCCCTCACGGTTCAGAATACGCAAAGATTACTGCATTTGGAGCTCGGGAAGAAGTTCAACGGAGGGTCGAAAGAGGCGACATTTCGTTCGGAGGGGCAAAAGTCAGTCTTAGAGGGCGAATTTGGAGGTGAAAAAATGTACAGGTCTAAAGACGAGTAGATTTTTCAGATGCGCCTCGTCGATATGGTCATTTTGAGTGGTCGTGGACCCAAAACGGACACCGTATGCAAAAGTTACAGCCGTTTTAGTGAAACCCTACCCGGCACTGCCCGGGTAGGTTTTTTTTTACGCCTCTAAAAAGGTCATCACTGACGGGCATAATACCTCGCCCGTCAGTGATGTGAGTCATCACTGACGGGCATAATACTTCGCCCGTCAGTGATGACTTTTTTCGCGCATCTAAAAATGTCATCACTGACGGGTGGATTGTTACCACCCGTCAGAGATAAGCTGATACCACTGATGGGTTTTGCCACCCGTCAGTGGTAACTTGTGTTACCACTGACCATTAATTACTGACGGGATCAGTACCCGTCACTGATAAATGTTTTCCGCCCGTCTGTGTTGACGTTTTATGTAGTAGTGAATGCACTTCACAGTCGTTTATGACCGCCGAGATGACGAGGGCGTCGTGATGGGGGAGGCTGATCCCCGCGGCATCCTCAGGGCCAAAGGTCACCGTGGCACCGACCCACGGAGGTAGCTCGGTGGGTGGCGACGAGTTGATGTGGTGCACCTGTCGGGTGTACGCCCGACGTTGTCGCTTGGACGGGAACGTGTGGGCATGGCCGCCAGTGATGGCGTGCACGATGCGGCGCCGCGGATCATCGACTTGCTTCGGTGGCTCCCCAAGGAGCGGAAGCGGCGGCGGGGGGTGGTAAGGCCTGACGTTCTTGAGCTGCCACGCGATCGTGTCGCGGGGCGTCAGTCCTTGTGGCCAGCCCGCGCTGCTTGATCGCACGGGCTGCAGCGACTAGGTCACACTCCGCGGTGGTGTGGAAGACCCAGCCGTGGAGCTCGTAGAATACTCGATTGTCTCCGCCGGGCCTTCATCCTCCGCTTTCGTTGTTACTGCCTCTTCCGCGCCCGGAGTTATTTCCGTTCCCCTAGCCTTGACCGCGACCTCCGCGCGGGTAAGCCTGGCTGCGAGAGTCTCGCTCGGGACGGCCCGACCCGTGGCCACGGGAGTCCTGCTCGGGACGGCCCAGCTCGTGGCCCGGTCGCTGCTACGTGCCTGCTAAGCGGGGCGACGCTCTTCCTCTTCCACGTGGTACACATTCTTCTGCCTCCTGGCGCGCCGGTCGTAGGTTTTCGCTTTCAGCCCGGTCCCAGCGGCAAGCGCCTGTGCCTCTGCCTGCCTACGGGTTTTTCTGTCCTCGGACTTGGAGTAGGTGCGCATAATCTCGTACAGCTCTGCAACTGACTTGGGCTCTTTCCTGTCGAGCTTTCCTGCCAAGTCTGGGTTATAGATCGCGTGGCGGGCGGCCTCGCACACGGTCTTGTCGGTGATGTCTGGGATTTGGCACTGTACTTGAGCAAAACGTTGCGTGAAGTCACATATCGACTCGTCGGGGGCCTGCTTGAGGGAGAACAGGTCTGAGGAGGTGACTTCCTTGTTCTGGTGGGCTATGAAGTGGCTAGTGAGCTTGTCGCGGAGCTGTTCCCATGAGTACATCGAGCGAGGAGCCAGCCCGAGATACCATTTCCTGGCCAGACTGGAGAGCACTAGCAGTAGCCCCTTGGCCATGATCGCCTCGTTGCCTCCTGCTGAGGAAACAGCGGTCTCATACACCCTGAGGAACTCGACGGCATCGGAGTTCCCATCAAAGCTGGCGATACTGGGTGCTCGGTACTTGCTTGGTCATGGCGTCGCCGCTAGCCCTGGGCTCAATGGGTTGTACACGTCGGTGAGGCCCGGGGCGTTTGACGACGGCTGGCAGGTTCTGATCTCGAGCTGGTGTGGGGCGACGTTGGCGGGCCGTCCGGCTACCCATCCCGGGTGGTGGGAGCTCCGGGCGCGGCGGAGGCGCTGGGACCCACGCAGGGTAGTGCTCCGCCGGCCGATGCGGCGAGGGCCGGGGCCTGCCCGCCTGGCTGCGCGACGGAGCGATAAAAGGCTGGTAGCTGGGGCCTTCCCCCGCGCCATAAAGGGATGCCGCGGCCATCTCTCGGCTAGCCTCCAACTGATGCCGCAGGGCTGCGGCTTCTTCGGCGCATGCGGGTGTGGGAGGAATCGCTCTCGCGGCGGCTGTCGGCCATGGCTTGGCGGAGGGCGGCGGCCTCCTGCACCCCCGCTGGGGATGGCAGCCTGGCGCGCGCCTGGGCTTCTGCTACTTCCTGCATGACCTCCTCTGCGGCAAGGGTCTCGTCCAGGCGGCGCTGCACTGCCGCGGCCTCGGCTGCTTCGGGGGCCTGCCTCGGCGCGAGCATCGTTTGAAGCTTGGAGGGCCTGGAGGGCCTCAGCCTTTGCCCCGGAGCTCGTTAGCCTCGCGCCTCAAGGTTTCAGCCTCCGTCTCGACGTGTGCTTCTGAGTTTGCCGCGTCGATCGTGGCTGTGGGGAGTCCAACAGCGCGGACATCGGTTGACGAGTCACCGGCTCGAAGGTTAGCAGTCGACGAGTTGCTGACGCGGGGCGTCGCCCAGCTCCGCGGCGATGGCTGTGTTGTTCGTCCTTGCCCGACGCGTCGGGTTTGGTGTGCGGGGTACGATCGTCCTGGCTGTGCTCTTTTTCCTCGGCGCCATGGCTTTTCACTCAGCTCCCCACGGTCGGTGCAAACTGTCGTAGGTATAAGCCTAGAGAATATATTTGTGGCACCCCCGGTCGGCTACAGCGACCTCCGGGCGTGCGAGGGACAAACGAGCGAGAAGCAATACGCGCGAGACAGTCGATGAGGGAGATCAATATTCGTATTAGGGCACGGAATAGAGAGCTCACCAGGGGGGAAATGAAAAGTGGATCCCTTCCTCTCTACCCCCCGGGGGGTATTTATAGGGTTTTGAGAATGGGAAAAGGGAGATCTACAATTTTGCCCTCATATGAGAGAGAACTTACAAGGGCATTATGGTCATTCGCCCACCTTTAGAGGATATTTGGGAGAATATTCCTGGGCACCTTTAAGGAATATTCTTTAGCATCTCTGGAGGCATCCCTAACAACGTCGAGGTGGTCTCGGACGACGTCGACGCAGACCTTGACGATGTGTTGCCCTTGGCGACGGGGCGAAGCGCGGCCTCGACGCCCGCCGGGACAGGGCGTGACCTAGACGCCTGTCGGGACAGGGCGTGGCCTTGACGCCGACGGTGATGCCCACGGGGTTTGTGGACGCCGGGTAGAACGTGTTGATTCAGAGAGGGGGGTCTCGACGTTGTCGGGGGGAAGCCCGTCGGTTCGGGGTAACGCGGGGGACCCTTCCCCCAACAGGTACCTTAATTGTACATAAATAAACTGAGCCTTAATTGATTCAGTAATTTGAAATGATCCTACAAATGTAGAGTTGAAACATGATTTGACATAAAAAGTTTATTTAACCACTGTGTTGAGACTTGAGAATAGGTTAAATCTTAATATATTTCTTGTGTTTGTGAAATATACTTGTATTGAGAAAGCTGATGGCTTTGCTGGTGCTTTTCAGGTATAACTTTGGAGAACTATTTGCAATACTCATGTGTACTTAGCTTTTGAACTATGACTTCTACGGAGCACAAGTTGGGAAAAGGCTTGCAAGCAGGAAAACATAAACGTGGTATGACTGGAGATGGTGTAAACAATGCTCTAGCTTTGAAGAAGGCTGATATTAGCATTACAGTGGATGATTTGACTGATGCAGCTCATAGGGCTTCAGATATTATCCTAACTGAACCAGGCCTTTGTGTGAGTCTTACTATTGTGTTAACAAGTCAGGCAATTTTTCAGGAATGAAGAATTAAGCCGTCCATTATCTTTTCAATATTTTCTAAGGTTTTTTTATTGCAGATATATGCTGTGTCAATTACAATATGTATTGTGGTAAGTGTTTGTTTGTTATATGTTCTACTGTTTGCTAAATCATGTCTTACCTGTTTATTGACTAATTGGATAGAGAGTTCATTATATGTCTACACGTTACACTACAAGAACTTGGTTTTATGCTTCTTGCCCTGATATGGAAGTTTGACTTCCCACCATTTATGGTCCTAATAATTGTGATCCTCAAGGATGGCACGTCTATTTTTAGCTAATTCATGACGAGAGTAAAGTCTACAGTTGCTCAATATTTTGTCCTGTTGAATTGTAAAGATTTCACATGCATGCAGGCTGTTACATCTTTTTTACTTGTAAACTAATTTCAGGAAGGTGAATGAGGTGATATACAATCACTATTTGCAGGTATGACCATTGAACTGATTTTCTTTTGTTGAAGTTTTCCAAAAGAAAATGCATTAGCTTTTAGCTACTGGTATCGTGACACAACAAATGCCAGGTGTTGTGGTTCCGTTAGAGAAGTTCTTCTGATAAGATGTTAGTAGATGTCGACACGAGTCGATCTTGCATCAAATTAGGTAGTTGTACTCTAGAAATATGAGTGTATAACTGTTGGAGAGGTGGTTCTCGGACAGCAAGTGTAGGCACCCCGGGTCGGAGACCGAGGTGCTAGAGGGAGACTTGGGGAACAAAGCCAAGCGTCCGCGGGACTTTATCCAGCCACCGCCTGAGTTCGAACGTTATGATGTGTAGTGAAAATGTGTTGATCTCTGTTCATACGGGGTGCCAACTTGCCCTTATATAGGCAAAACCGGCTTACAAGTGCAAATACAATATTACCCTTAAAAAGGCTAAAATCTCTTCCTAGTCTGTGTCTCCGTACATTTGGCCGGACTCGTACTCTCCACCTCGCCGCTACCTACTACATGCGCCGGCATATTCCTAGATTCCCCTCGCCGGTATGGCTCGCCTCCGCCTTTGTCGCCCTCAGTGCCGGCGACGTCGTCCTCACCGGATGGACCCGCCTCGCCTTCCTCCTCGCCCCGGTCGAGTCGCCCTCTCACCTCGTCCATGGGGGCTGACTTGCTTCTCGCCTCCGTGGTTAAGTCGTCCGACCGAGATGGCTTCCCGTTAGCCCGAGCCCACCTAAGATCCCTGTACACCACCTTACATTAATCATAATATGAACAGAGGATAGGGGGTACCTCGTCATGGTACCTCGGCCGGACTCCCCCAACAGTAGCCCCTTGCGGGGGCGAATGGCGTGGAGTTCGACGTCGTTCGCGCCCCGCATCCTTTCTTTAGCGGGAGTCGGAGAGCCCCGGACGAGGTGCCCCCACCGATTCTCCCGATTCCCGATCTTCTCGCTCGCCAGTTCCCATAAAGACCGCCTCACATCGCGGGCTGTTACGGCCCGGCCCGCTTGTTCCGCCCGCCGCCCGTTATTTCACCTCGAAGACCGGACCACGCCGGGGCTATAAATACCCCTCCATCCCTTTCATGCGACAGTACCTGCTTTCTCCGCTTGCAACTCGCCGCTCACCGCGCTCGAGCCTCGAAAGCTTCTCGGCCGGTTCCTACCTTCGGCACAATTCGCCGCTCGTATTGGATCGCGATCAAGCGTCTGCAGGATGATTTGGCACTCGAGGAGGGAGGGGCGACCATGTCGACCAGCAAGGCCGCCGCGGTTACGAAGCAGAAGGGGAAGAAGGGAGCCGAGAAGGTCACCTACTCCCGGTGGCTTGGGATGACTCAAGCGTCGAAGACCACGCTGTCTCGCCTCAGCGCGGCAGGGTGCTTCCCCCTGGGGATGGACGAGCATGGGCCGGCCCTCCCCGAGGAAGGGTGTACAAGAGCTAAACCGCCGGAGGGCCACATCGTCGTATTCGCCGACCAGTTGAGGGTCGGGCTCACCATCCCCGCCGCGCTCATCGTCCAGCTCGTCTTAGACCACTTCGGCCTCGAGATCTCGGATCTCAACCCGGCCGCCATTTCTCGTTTGGCCATCTACGAGTTCGCAATGAAGTCGATGTGGATGGACAGCACGGCGGCCGGCTTCGCTATGTTCCACGAACCGGTGATGACTACCTCGGCCATCCATGATGGGGCCCACTCTCTCTTCGGGACGATCGGCTTCCGAGGGTGCCGAGGCTCCGATGCCTCGTACCCGGCCATGGCGCTGAAGAACAAATGGAAGAATTGGAAGAGCGAGTGGTTCTTCTACCGGGTCGGCGACCTCGGCTTCACTGGCAGCAAAGTCGCCCCCGGGTACACCACTCGCACGCCGCTCGCCTCCACGGCGGACTTGGCGAGGCGCGACGCCCTGAAGGTGATGAGCCACCAGCTCTCATCGCGCGACCTAGTCGAGGAGTACCTCCTTCTGAAGATCCGGCCGCTCGCCACCGGCTGGAGGATGAAGTGCAAGCCCACCCCCGACGGGCAACCTCTCGGGCCTTGCCCCTTTTATGGGTACGAGCCGACGAAGGGGTACGACCTCGCCCGGGCGGAGCGAGACGCAAATCTCCTCCTGGGGCGCTACTTGCCGTCTGAGGCAGCGATCGTCTCGAAGATGATCGCAGCTCGCCGGAACCGAGCCTGCGAGCTGTTCGGCTGGGAAGTTCCTCCTCGCCCAGACATCACCCCGACTGGCGATACCAAGGCAGGAGAGAAGAGGAAGCGGCCTGCTCCGGCCCCGAAGGCGAAGACGGCCCCGAAGAAGACGAAGCAGTTGAGCATCGCTGCCGAGCTGGCGGACTGGGACGATGATGATGCCGACAGCGACCGTCACGAGTCGCCCGCTCGTGGCGGGGCGAATACCGAAGGATCCGAGGACGATGAGGAGTCCGAGGAAGGGTTGCGCGCCGGTAGCGACGAGGAGCCTCCGGCGAAGAAACAAGACGACGTGGCGGCCAAAACCGGTCCGGGTGTTGGCAAGGGACCGATGGGCGGTCTCTTTGCCGCGATGCACTCGACGGCCGTGACGGGGGACCGGTTCTCCTGGGAATCGTCCTCCTCGTCTTCGTCCGATGTCGAGATCGACGAGGTCGTCGGCGCCGTCGGGGCCGACGTCGCCGAGGGGTCCCTTCGAGACCCCCCGGTTCCTCGTGCGCGGTCGCCTCCCGAGGCGCTTTGCTTGGGCCAAGATGTCCCCGAAATTGCGGCGCCGAAGGAGAACACGCCTCCAGCGGGGACGCCTAAGGGGGGCTCGCCCATTGGCGCGGATGGCGAGGTTGGTCCAGTCAAGGCGTCGGTGGCCAACGGGGCCACCGGTCTCGATCGTCCCAGCGCCGAGGTGACGGTGCTGTCTTCGTCATCCCCAAAGGGGAAGACGAGGAGCAGAAGTTCCCTCGAGTCGACCCAGCCGTCTCGCCCTCGCGTGGAGCTATCCGGTCGACTCGGGCCAGACTTCTTCGCCGCCTCACCGCTGGAGCTAGACCTCGTGAGCCATCCTGGGGCGAGGTTGTCCGAGGAAGACGTGGCGGCGAGCTTCGCCGGGATGTCGGCCCCTCAAGTCGGAGCGGCTGCTCGGGCCGCGGCGCTGAAGGTAACCTCGCCATCCCGTTGTTTCCTCCGGTGGACGGATACTAACTCTTCCTCTTTCAGTGCCTGTTCGTCGCCGAGAAGCTGGCGCTCCTGGAGGCGCGCGCGGTCGACACCGAGGGCCCTTTGGCCGAGGAGCGGGGTCGCACCTCCGACGCTCTGCACGCCCTTAACACTGAAGAGAAGAGGAGCGGGGTCGCACCTCCGACGCTCTGCACGCCGCAAGCTGAAGAAGATGGAGGAGCGCGCCGTTCACGCAGAGGGGGATCTCGTCGCAGAGCGAGAAGAGGCCGAGGCGTTGCGGAAGCGCGCCTCTGAGGCGGAGCAGTTGCTTGCGTCCGAGTGGGGGAAGGCCGAGGTGGCGGCGGCATCGCTTGCTTCGGAGGAGAAAAACTCCGCCTCAGCCCAGTGGGAGGCCGAGCAGCTCCGTGCCGACCGCGCCTTGGTGCACGAGAGGCTCGGTCTCCTTGCTGACCGAGACTCCCGGGCGTACCGACTCGTGTCAGGTCAGTGCCACGCGGCGCATCTGACAAGTGACATGGTCGGCCTTGATGTCGCCCCCTTCAGTTGCGACGACACGGGAGCTTACATCGAGGAGGGCATGAAATGGGCGACTCGGGTCTGCCACGACAACCACCTGGCGACCCTACACTTCTCTCAAGACAACGCTCGGGCCGCCGCGGTGCTTTTACTCGGCTGCACCTTCCTGGCGACTCGGGCCGAGGCCTCCGTCTTCTCGGCTCCGGGCTACGTCGCCCCAAAGACTGCCGAGGTGGTTGGGGCCCGAGACAAGTTTAAGGGCGAGGCCGACGCCTTCATGTCCTCGGTCTGGTCCTCGCGCAAGAAGGGACAGAAGTACGTGGAGGCGATTCAGAAGTCCCGAAAGCGGCCGAGCGCGGGTGCGAGCTCGAAGGGCGCGGGAGGCACCTCGGGCGGAAAATCGGCCACATCGTCTTCGCCGGCAAAGGTTTAAAGTTCGCCTTTGGGGCCGGTTAAAGTTTTTCCTTTTTGTCGCTGCGTCGACGTGCTTGCCGCTTGTGGCGTTTTTGTGAACTCGCCGTGTGGCGTAGAAATCTTTTGGTAAGTCATGAGTTGGCCACGTTCATTTTTATCGATGTTCATTTTTATCGTGCTTGCTTGCAGACTATGCCGTCGCGACATAAGTCGCCCGCTGGGCGACGAGGTTCTCGCCCTTTTGTGGCTATGTCGCATAAGCACTGCTCGGCCGCCCTGCTGGCTACTCGGAAGGACGACGACGGACCCGGGGAAGTCATGGGGGATGTCGCCCTGGGGGCCGTCGCAGCCCGGAGGAGCGGGCTGCTCGCCGCGGTTAGCGAGGAGGTCGAGGGTGATGATTCGGCTGAAGCCCAAGGGGACGGGGACCTAACCCTTTTGGCCCTCGCTGCCGAAGTGTCTAATGACGCCGCGTAGGGTTGTTGTAATGTCAAGTTCGCCCCAGATTCTGGGACGTTTTGACTTAGTGGTTTTTTTATTGTTGTTGTTGCGCCCGACGCGACTTGTAATCCATCATGGACCGACGTCCCCCACCGAAAATAAAGGGGCGGCCGTGAAGTAGTCGCGGTCGCCCTGCTTTGTAATCGTATATCCGGATATTTATTGCTTTGCTTTTATACAATGGGCGAGGTGCTTCTTGTTTGGACGAGACGCGAGGTTGTGTAGGACTCGCATACGATGTTGTTGGTGAGGCCGAGGCGGTTGACCTTAATGGCGCGGTGTCGGGGGGTAAAGGCGTCGCTGCTAGGTTAGGACGAGGCTCTGGGCCGAGTCGCTGTCGAGGTGCGGCGCAGAGCCGTGTTGCTTGCTAAGTTAAGGCGCGGCGCGGGGCCGTGTCGCTACTTAGGCCGAGGCGCGGGACCGGGCCGTGTCGCCGTTAAGTCAGGGCGCGGCGCGGGGCCGTGTCGCCACTTAGGCCGAGGCGCGGAGCCGGGCCGTGTCGTCGTTAAGTCAGGGCGCGGCGCGGGGCCGTGTCGCCACTTAGGCCGAGGCGCGGAGCCGGGCCGTGTCGTCGTTAAGTCAGGGCACGGCGCGGGGCCGTGTCGCCACTTAGGCCGAGGCGCGGAGCCGGGCCGTGTCGTCGTTAAGTCAGGGCGCGGCGCGGGGCCGTGTCGCCACTTAGGCCGAGGCGCGGAGCCGGGCCGTGTCGTCGTTAAGTCAGGGCGCGGCGCGGGGCCGTGTCGCCACTTAGGCCGAGGCGCGGAGCCGGCTTCGAGCATAATAAGCTGCTATCATAACCAAAATATGCGGGTTTTTTTTACAAGGACGACGTCCTTTTTAGCTGACGCAGCAGCAGTTTCTCTTGGCGAGATTAGATGTAGTACTTCCTGAGATTGTCGCTGTTCCAGCTGTGCTTGAGGACGACTCCATCTAGGTCCTTCAGGCAGAACGACGACGGTCGGGACGAGGAGACGACTTCGTACGGGCCTTCCCACTTGGGGGCGAGCTTGCCGTCGGCTTCGGGATTGAGCTTCCTCTTGAGCACCAGGTCGCCCACCTTTATCGGTCTTGGCTTCACCGTCTTGTTGTAGTGTCTCGCCGTGGCGGCCTGGTACTGGTCGATGTGGAGAGCGGCGCCGTGTCGGACCTCGTCGAGCCCCTCGAGCGATGTGAGGTGGTTATCATCGTCTGGTGACTCGCGCGTGCGAAGGGACTCCAACTCGACTTCTGCCGGAGTGACGGCTTCTTCGCCGAATAGCAGTTTGAACAGGGTGTGGCCCGTCGCCCGGCTGACCGAGGTGCGAGACGACCATAAGACATTGGGGAGCTCGTCCGCCCACTTTCCGGCAGGAAGCTCGAACATGCGCCGCCGTAGGCCTGATAGGATGGTGCCGTTCGCCCTTTCCACCGCGCCGTTAGCTTTGGGGTTGGTGACCGAGGCGAAGCAGAGCTTGATGCCGAGGCCGGAACAGAATGTTCTGAAATTCGCCACGTCGAATTGCGTCCCGTTGTCCACGGTAAGCTCTCGCGTGGAAGGCCAAACCGACAGATGAGGTTTTTCCAGACAAACTTCTGCACGGCGGCCGAAGTGATCTTCGCCAGCGGTTCGGCTTCTATCCATTTGGAGAAGTAGTCCAGGGCGACAACGACGAACTTGGCACCCCGGCTCGCCGTTTTGAAAGGGCCGACAAGGTCGATCCCCCAGCGGGCGAGGGGCCACGAGGGCGAGATGGGCTGCATCACGGAGGCTGGTTTGTTAGTGCCTCGGCCCATCCACTGGCAAGCGGGGCAGAGCCGCACCAACGTCTGGGCGTCGGTCAGCGCCGTAGGCCAGTAGAAGCCGGCGCGGTAGGCTTTAGCGATCAGGGACCGCGGGGCGAGGTGCGAACAGCAGAGTCCCTGGTGGATTTCCTTGAGTAGACTCCGTCCTTCTTCAAGCGTGAGGCACCTCAGAAATGGGGCGCACACCCCCCGCTTGTAGAGCAAGCCTTTGTGAATGATGAAGCTTTGAGCGCGCGCGGCGAGGCGCCGTGCTTTGGCCGGGTCCTCGGGTTCCTTCTCCGAGATGAGGTACTCTTCGATTGGTGTCCTCCAGTCTTCAGGCGAGGCGGCATCTGCGGAGATGGTGTTGACATCGGACGCAGACTCGACCGAGGGGGTCATCAGGGTCTCGCTGAATGCACCAGGAGGCGGGGTGGTGCCGCCGCTCGCCGCCCGGGCCAGAGTGTCGGCCTCGACATTGTCCCCGCGCGGGATGCTCTGGATTGTGATCCCGCTGAAGTGTTTCTCGACGGCCCTTACTGCCGCCAAATACTTCACCATTTCCGGGTCCTTCGCCTGGTAGTCCTTTCCGACTTGGCCAGCGACCAATTGCGAGTCGCTTCGGACAAGGAGGCGGCGTGCCCCGGCCGCGCGCGCCTTGCGGAGGCCGAGCAGAAGAGCCTCGTACTCGGCGGCGTTGTTCGTTGTGTTGAAGTTCAGGCGGGCCGAGTACAGCATCTTTGCTCCCCCCGGCGATATTAGGACCGCGCCGGCCCCCGCTCCTTCCGCACACCAAGAGCCATCGACGTATAGCGTCCAGACGGAGTTGCCCGCGACGGGTTCGAAATCCGGGCGGGGTACCCACTCGACGATGAAGTCGGCGAGGACCTGCGACTTGATAGCGGTTCGGGGAAGAAACTCGATGGTGAACGGGGCGAGCTCACTTGCTGACCCGGCTGGTGGCTTCTCGGTTGCGAAACATCTCGCCAATTGGGAATGATGTCGGGACCCGGATGGAGTGTGCCATGAAGTAGTGGCGAAGCTTTCGGGAAGCCATGATTAGCGCGTATGCCAACTTCTCGAGCTCGGTGTAGCGCAGCTTCGCCCCTTGTAATGACTCGGAAACGTAGTAGACCGGGTTCTGGGTCCGAGCCTGCTCCCTGAACAGGACGGCGCCGACGGCCGAGGCCGTTACGGCGAGGTACAGGAGGAGGACATCCCCCGGGGACGGGCTCTGGAGCAGCGGAGGCGAGGCGAGGTACTGCTTGAGGTTCTCGAAGGCGAGCTGGCACTCCTCCGTCCATTCGAACTTCCCGGAGCCCCTCAGGTCTTTGAAGAACGGGTGCCCCTTTTCGGCGGAGTGAGACACAAACCTTCCCAAGGAGGCGAGGCGGCCCACCAGCTTCTGAACTTGCTTGGTCGTGGTGGGGGGACTCATGCTGAGGATCGCTTGTATCTTCTTCGGGTTGGCCTCTATCCCCCGCTTGGAGACGAGGAATCCCAGCAACTTCCCTGCGCGCACGCCGAAGACACATTTCTCTGGGTTGAGACGCATGTCGGACTTGCGCAGGTTGCTGAAGGTTTCCCGTACATCGGCCGCGTGTGACTAGGCGAGGGTGCTTTTTATGACGACGTCGTCCACGTATGCCTCGACGTTGCGGCCGACTTGATCACGCAAGGTTTTGCCGATCAGCCGGGCGAACGTCGCCCCCGCGTTCTTGAGGCCGAACTGCATTCGTATGTAGCAAAATGTTCCGCCCGGGGTGATGAAGCTCGTCTTTTCCTCGTCGTCCTCGGCCATCCACACCTGATGGTACCCGGAGTAGGCGTCCAGGAAGCTCATGAGTTCGCAGCCGGACGTGGCGTCCACGAGTTGGTCGATGCGGGGTAGAGGGAAGTCGTCCTTCGGGCACGCCTTGTTGAGGTCAGTGTAGTCGACGCACATACGCCACTGCCCGTTTGCCTTCTTGACAAGGACCGGGTTCGCCAGCCATTCTGGGTGCAGGACTTCGCGAATGACCCCGGCCTTGAGTAGCTTGGCGACCTGTTCACGGGTGGCGAGTTGTCGGTCAGCCGACATCTTCCTCAGCCGTTGCTTGACTGGGCGAGCCCCCGGCCTAACCTGCAGCTTGTGCTCGATTATGCTCCGGGGGACCCCCGGCAGATCCTCGGGTTCCCAGGCGAATATGTCCGCGTTCTCCCGCAGGACGAGGAGGAGGGCTCGCTCCGTCTCGGTGGGGAGATCTGCCCCGACTAGGACGGTCTTGTGAGGCTCGTCTTCAGACAACGGGACAGACCGAGTTTCCCCGTCCGGCCTGGGTTTGGGGATCCACCACCCAGTGGTAGAGGACATGAATTGGTCGGGGACGAGGTCGATGCCGAGGATTTCGCCTGAGGCAGGCGGGGTGGTTTCGCGGAGGTTGGAGGGCGACGTCTCGGCCGCTGGGATGACGTCGTGGACATATCTGATAGTCGCAGACTGCTCGATGCGGTGGGAGAGGGCTTGGTCGCCATGTACCGTCACAACTCCATCGGGCGTGGGGATCTTCATGCACAAGTATGCGTGGTGAGGGATTGCCCCGAACTTGTTGAGCGCCAGCCGCCCGAGGATCACATTGTACTGGTAAGGCATGTCGACGACGTCGAAGAGGACTGTCTCGGCGCGGGAGAGCCCGTTGCTTCGGAACTCTACCGGGAGCTCGATTCGTCCGAGGGCCCTGATCGGTTCGCCACCGAAGCCGAGGAGGGGGATTCCAGGAGGTTGCAGGCACGCTCGCGGGATGCCCATTTCGTCCAAGGCGGAGGCGAACAGGATGTCCGCCGAGCTGCCTCCATTGACGAAGACGCGCCGAACCTCAACCTCGGAGATGATGGCCGAGATGACGAGGGCGTCGTGGTGCGGGAGGACCACGCCCACGGCGTCCTCCGGCCCGAACGTAATGGGGGTGTTTGTCCAGGCGGGGAGCTCGGTCGGCGGATACGCGCCGATGTGTTGGACCCGGCGAACGTACTCCTTGCGCTGGCGCTTCGACGAGAAGGTACAGGCACCCCCACCGGTAATTGTGTGGACGATGCGACGAGGGCCGTTGCCGCCAGGCGGGGAGCCGCGCCGGGGAGGTGGTGGAGGGAGCTCAAGCGAGGCCTCGCCCCGTGGTTCTTGGTTACGCCGCTCGCCCTGCGCCCGGGGTGGAGGGGCGTCAGCCCGCGCTCGGGCGACGACCTCACATTTGTCGGTGGAGTGTGAGCAGAGCTTGTGAAGCTCGCAGTACTTCCGTCGGGGTCTCGGGAGAGGCACCTCTCGCGGGCGAGGTGCTGGGTCTCCTCGGCCTGGCCCTGGTCGGGCATAGGGCTCCCTTCCGTGGCGGCGCGGGGGCGCGCGAGGTGGGGAGCGGGCGATCTGCCGCCTTTGATTTTCTTGCGGTCGCCCTTCGTCTGACACATGATGTACCTCGTGACGCCTCGGCCGTCGCCGCTCGGCCTCAGCCTTCTCGCCCCCCAGATACGCCTGCGTCGCCCTGGCCTCTTCCCTTCGCAGAATCTGTCCTTCCTCGACCCGGGCATACACCTCCATGATGTCGTACAGCTGCTTGACGCGGGAAGGGCGCTTTCTCTCGAGCTTATCTGCCAAGGCCTCATTGTTGATGCCTCGCCTTGCCGCCTCGCAGATCGTCTGTTCCGCGACCCCCTTCACCTGGCATTGGACCTCGAAGAAGCGACGTTGGAACGCGCGGATGGTCTCGCCCGGTCGCTGCCTGAGGTTGCTGAGGTCCGTCGAGGTCATCTCCTTGTTCCGGCACCCCTAGAAGTGCCCATGTAGCTTGTCCCGGAGCTGTTCCCACGAGTAGATTGTGCGAGGCTCCAGGCCGAGGTACCACGCCTGGGCGATACCGGTGAGGGCGAGGAGCAGGCTCTTCGCCATGATGGCCTTGCCACCGCCTGAGGCCATCACGGCTGCCTCGTACACCCTTGTGTACAGGACCGGATCCGTCGTGCCTGCGTACTTCGGGAGGTCGGCGGGATGAAACTTTGGAGGGAACGGGACCGCCATGAGCCCTGGGCTCAGCGGGCTTGCCAAGCTCATGAGGTCGACGACCTCGCCGCGCCCCGCCCGCTCTTGCTCTTCGTGCGCCTTGCCTGGGGCGCTGGGTACTTGCACCCGGGGCTGCACTGCCACCATGGGTTGCTTCCTGGGCGACCTGCTGGTTCAGAAGCACGGTCGTCCTGAGGCGAGCCGCCTCGCGGCCCGCCTCGCCCATAAATGCGGCCGCCCGGGCCTGTGCCGCGTCCAGGTCCTTGAGGAGGGACTCGGCCGCCGCAGATGGGACGAGGACCTCCGCTCGGGCAGCAGCCTGGTCGGCGGCCAACTGGTGACGCAGCTCTTCCGCGGCGGATGTCTCCGGAGGGGGCGGGGGGTCGCTAGAGTGCGCGTGGCCTCCAGCTGGGCTCGATAAAGGTCGGCCATCTGCTGGGACTGAGAGTTCACCCTTTGGACTTCCAGCTCCGCCGCCTGGAGGCGTGCCTGCAACGCCGCCGAGTTCCTTGCTGCCTCGTCGGCCTGCCGGCGCAGGTTGTCCACCTCGTCCGCCAGGGTTCGTCCGCTCGGGGGCCCCGCCGAGGGTGGCGCTCGCGCCTCAGGGGGCGAAACTGCCGCCTACGATCCACCGTCCGCAGCGACGTCGGAGGTGAGCTCGCCCGGACGGTCGGGGCCGCCTAGAACGGCTCTTGCTGTTTCCACGTTCGTCTCGCCCTCGGCCGCAGGGGGAGGGAGCTGGACCCCGCGCCTACCGCTCGCCGTCGCCTTCCACCTTGTCGTGGTCGCGCCCTTCCTCGGTCGAGGCGGCATGATGGAGACCCGCTTCAGGAAGTACTTCGCCCCTTTGTCCCCACGGTCGGCGCCAACTGTTGGAGAGGTGGTTCTTGGATAGCAAGTGTAGGCACCCCGGGTCGGAGACCGAGGTGCTAGAGGGAGACTTGGGGAACGAAGCCAAGCGTCCGCGGGACTTTATCCAGCCACCGCCTGAGTTCGAACGTTATGATGTGTTGTGAAAATGTGTTGATCTCTGTTCATACGGGGTGCCAACTTGCCCTTATATAGGCAAAACCGGCTTACAAGTGCAAATACAATATTACCCTTAAAAAGGCTACAATCTCTTCCTAGTCTGTGTCTCCGTACATTTGGCCGGACTCGTACTCTCCACCTCGCCGCTACCTACTACATGCACCGGCATATTCCTAGATTCCCCTCGCCGGTACGGCTCGCCTCCGCCTTTGTCGCCCTCAGTGCCGGCGACGTCGTCCTCGCCGGATGGACCCGCCTCGCCTTCCTCCTCGCCCCGGTCGAGTCGCCCTCTCACCTCGTCCATGGGGGCCGACTTGCTTCTCGCCTCCGTGGTTAAGTCGTCCGACCGAGATGGCTTCCCGTTAGCCCGAGCCCACCTAAGATCCCTGTACACCACCTTACATTAATCATAATATGAACAGAGGATAGGGGGTACCTCGTCATGGTACCTCGGCCGGACTCCCCAACAATAACTTTAGTTAATTCCGGTATCTATTGATTACTTGGGTGTCAACTTCTATGCAGATAAAATAAAATTCCTGAATCTGGCAGGATGCAAGCATTTTACTCGTACGCTCTTTATGTGCTTGAATTACATCATAGAGTGGATGGCATTTTCTATCTGGGTACATGATGTATTTTGTTGCAGCTTTGCGATGCGATTGCACCGATGGCAGAATTAGATGCTCAGCAGTTCTCTCTGGTTCAAGCGTGTGTGCTTCAAAGGATGGTGTCACCATCAGATGATGTACACAGGGCCAGTGATGAAGCAGAGAAGCAATTGGATTCCCATGTTCTGCTGTGCAGGTGAAACTTTGTTGCTTACTACCTATTCTATCACGTGGATATAACTCCAGGTAATTCTACGTTTCCCAGAAAGACATTTATGCAATTACTTTTCAAAAATAATGTGAAATCATGCATGTCAGTTGATAACTTGATGTCTATGAGTGTCAGCGAGATGTCTCTCGGACAGTAAGTTTGGGCACCCCGGGTCGGGAGACCGAGGTGCTAGGGGGAGACTTGGGGAACGAAGCCAAATATCCACGGGGCCTTTACTGATGCGCACGGGGGTGCCCGATCTTCCGTCAGGAAGGGATAATCATGATTGTGGAGAACTCGACATTGACGATCCGGCTTCCAATCAGAACTGATCTGAACCCTACGATCGCTACACCACGGCTCCGTTGGTTATCAACCACGCGCGAACGCGGTTGACCTCGCCAAGAAGGCTTATCCCTGCATGCAAATTGAGAACACAAGCAAGAACACAGTAGAAGCAATCTCACAAACGAGATGATTGTTTGATTACTCGAAGTGGGGTTCTACAAACTGATGAAATCAGCGAGACTGCGATGGTAGAATAATTCTAAGAAAAACCCACCCTAAACAATGACGGCTATAGAGTATTTATACCTAGGGTTTCTGAGGGTCTCGCCCTAAACCTGGGCTTAAAACCCGAAACGAAAACAAGGCCCGAAGTGGCCCAAAACGGTGTCGCAGCACCTGATGATTTATTCTGACAATTCCAATGTCTCTATAATTAATCACAACATGGCATCAGATCCATTGGAAAGGTGTCGTTGTTATCTTTCCAACGCATATAAGAACTCTTCAATCGGACTCCGTATGAGAAAGTTACGCCCCAGTTATGTAGGTGCTGTCTGCTGAAAACCGAACCGAATTCGGAATTGAAGTGGAGTCCGACTTGACTTGGGGTGGCGCCTCATCCTCTTGTGGCTGGTCCAGTGGTGCTTCTCCCATGTTCCTAAGAATCAAAATACCATCATTAAGTAGCATCCCATCCTTAGCCACATAATTATGGATAGCAAGAAACGAACGCACCTCATGATTAAGTCGTCGGGCACGGGAACGGGTGATTGGTCCTTGGATGATAGCCTGGGAGATGTCCTCATCATTTACCCAGCTACCGCCGAAGACAGAAAGGGATTTTGGTGAATGCGTAGTGGAGGTGTATTTCTCTCTTGTTCATATGGGGTGCCAACTTGCCCTTATATAGGCAAAACTGGCTTACAAGTGTAAATACATCGCTGTCCCCTAAAAGGTTACAGTCTTTCCCTGGCTTGTGTCACCGTACGCCGGCCGAATATGTACTCTCCACCTCGTCGCTACCTACTATATGCACCGGCATATTCCTAGATTCGTCTCGCCGGTACGGCCCGTCTCCGCCTTTGCCGTCCTCTGTGCCCGCGCGTCGTCCGCGCTGGACGAGCTTGGCTCTCCTTCCTTCTCGTCCTATCCGAGGTGGCCTCTCACCTCGTCCGCGGCAGCCGACTTACTCCCTGCTCCTGTACCTACGTCGCCTCACCGGGACGACTTCGCCCCGTCCAAAGCCCATTGAAGCCCCCTGTAGAGCATAGTACTTGTTAGACATAATATGTACAAAAGGAGGGGGGTACCTCGGCCCGAGGGCTCAGCTGGACTCCCCCAACAATGAGCTATGATACTCATACTATTTATGCAGTTAAGTGAGAATTTGTAACATATAAATACCATTCCAATGATCCAGTCTTTTTGTTGTTGTGTATAGTCATATGACTAAGAAAAGAATGTTCTTAAAAAGAAGCTGAGTTCCCTGCTATTGACTTCTCTCATCCAATACATTATCATTGAACCCATAGTATGAGAATCTTGTTATTTCCTGCAAGGTGACCAGGCAGCGTGAGGATGTGTATCATGTGATAAAGGCATTCACAGAGGGAGGCGAAAGAATAGGTCTTGAAGCAACAAGATTTGTCCAGTATTTGGTACAGTTTAGTGTCACTACATGTGAAATTATCCTCATAGATAATCTTATGCTCTGACTGGAAGCTGTATGTTTATACTTGCGGACTCATCTCTGCATGCTGCATATCTTTTTGCTAGGATAGTTGTGTTCATATTGGGTTTCAATATTGTTGATAAACACAGAGCCTATAGTTTGACTATTCTTGTTAGATATTCATTGTATCTTTTCTTCATCTGATGTGCCTTTGCATCTACTCATATTCTTTGTTCAATTTGTATTTCTGCAATGACTGTCGACATACAGGACTAATCTCCATTCTTTGTAAACGTTTTATCAAAGCTGAATGTAAACTGCAGAACTGGTTAATTAAGAATTATTGATGGATATAGTGCTTGCATGAAGATTGTTTAGCGAACTGCTTCACCCAGTTAGTATGTGCTTGCTGATTTCTCTCATTATGGTGACAGGTGAGAGAGTTTGAATGTGATGGAGCAAAACTAACTCAAACCAAGAGAAAAGAAATGGAGAAGTTGAAATCTCACATTGATGACTTAAATTTGAAGTATATCCAAAACATGAACGATTTCATCAAATTTCTTCTATTAAGCGAGGAAGAGTTAACTGGAATGCCTCTTGAGTTCTTAAAGGTAAGCTAGGGAGTACAGTTAGCAGATTTTGGAGTGTTCAAATCATCCCTCCCAATGCTTAAAATGAAATGTACCTTTAGGAAATAAAACATGCAGACTTTTGGCTATTCAAGTAATCTTTTCTCATTTTCTGGCTTTATGGTTAAACTGAAGTGTGAAACCAAAAAGAAGAAGATGATGATGCTATTACTTCCTAACGCTATTCTACTCTTACTATTCAACTCAGGATCTGGAAAAAACAGATGGGAAGTGGAAGGGTATGTTGACCAGTTACCATGTCACTCCAATACTTGAGCATTGCAAGGTAAGGTCATTCAGGCTCTCCTGTGTAGTATACAAAGATCATAAACCAGTGGAGAAGTGGAATAGAATGATACACATGACTACATGAGGTTTGTCCAATTTCAGACATACTTGGGTTTGATATTTAAGTGAAGCAAAGACATGAAGTTAACCTGCAAGACTTCTTGCAAATGGTGTTTGCCTGCAAGACATACTTCTGTTTAGTGTTCACCAATGAACTGAATTTTATTGGCTAAACTGAACTGAACCTATAAATTTGTTTCTTGATCACACTTAAGCTTGACAATCCATTCCAACTAATGATTTTTGGCTATCGATCCATTTTAGGCTGATCAGTTCATCATATATTATTTAAAATTATCTAAACTACTATTAGATGCATATCACCCCATTTTGGGTGGCGACAAGGTGCATCAGGCCAATCTGGTTGAAGGCTATTGGCTGGAGGCGAAGCCGGTTGAGGCAGCACAGTGCAGAGAGGTGATGACCACCAACATGGAATAGGAATTGAAGCAATGTTTACCGACCTTGGCCACTTCAATGTGAGAGCAGTTCACGTAATCAAGATACTCATCTGAATTCTTAGCTTTTTCACTTTCTGAACGTGTGCACACAAAAACTAATGACTCGGAGAGAAAACGGACTCCACCCGATTATGGTTATGGAAAATAAATCTTTCGAGCTCTAAAAATAATCTTAAAATAAAAAATTACTTTCCTCGGTTAACAGAAAAAAGGGTGTAGTCCATTATAGTCGATATAGAGGATGATGTGCATAAGCCTAGAATTTGCCTTATCAATGTTTTGTTAGATTAGATGCATTGCTAATTTTACTTCGTAGCTTAAATGATCCTAAAGCTGAGAAACTGCAGTAGGTAGGATGCAAGTTTTGAACTTCCTGATTGAGATTTGAACAGTACCATCACAATTCAAATGACCCACCTTATGACATTTTAATGTTCCTGAAAATCTAAGATTGATGATCAAATTTAGGGGTGGGGGTTTAATTTTGTGGCAGTAAATGGAATAGTCTAACATGTGAAAGTTAATTTTTAGTATGAAGTGTCCCTACAGATTATGTCCAGATTTTGTCTTATCTATTTTTGTGTTCACATAAATTTCACATGTATTGATTGAGACGTGCATTGTACGTGCATGATTACTATTTCAAATAAATATTGAGTTGTAGTAGTAAGTAATATTAACATACTCTATTTCTGTATTCACGTAAATTCTACATGTTTTAGTTGAGACGTGCGTTGCACGTGCACGTATCTATAAACAGCTGATGAGCTTTAAGGAACATCCATTGCTTCGACCAGGGATAAAAAATTTCCACTTTAATTTACAAATACAGATTATCTATATTAATCGAAGAAAAAGATCTACACCGTACGGCATGTCCAGAAGATATATAACGGACCTGATTAAATACACACATGGTTAAACTCCGTACCGAATACAACTCTAGTTTAGGATTATCTAAAAGTAGCCTAAAATCAGACTGTTCTCTTTGGAAACAGGTGTCGATTCGAGGTTGAAACGAATTTTCCGGTTCCATACGTAACTAGCTAGGGAAGCTGATTTTTCCGATTACATGTGTGATTATTGGCTGATTAGCTCTGCATAAACCTTTCACAAGCTAAGGCGGTACCCAAGGAGACATCACGCAGGACAGGAATGCTTGATATGAGCCTTAATTGCCACATGCATATGAGATCCACGTATAGAGGCCATCCATGCGAAACGATGAAACAAACATGAAAAAAGAAAATAAAAATCAAACCTACGGTCCAAAGAATGGGCAAGCGAAATATTGTGGTTCTGTAAGGGTCTTTAAAACATAGTGTTTTGGTACCAATCGAATAATATATCTGCAACACGATCTGTGATAAGCTGGACGAAGAAATAGGAGACAAGATTTAACAAACACATGCATGTTAGGTCCACCAGTGCCTTGCTGCAGTGGACGGAAGCGAGGAATCTAAACGCAAATTAATTTTTACATGCTGGATGTTAAATATAGTCCAATGCATACTTGTAGCAAGAAGTTTCTAGAAGGTTCATGAGCTCTCAAGAATACCTGGATATTTGTCATGGGAGATATTGGAGATAATTCTTCATGGCAAAATGAGAAGGTTCTAAAAGACATTAGAAAATTACAAGAAAAAGATATTTGAAGAGAAGATCCTAGAAGAAATAAGGGATAAGCATAGGGGAGATATTTTTAGAGGATGACTCTATAATTAGGGAACATTATATAGGTGGATATTTTGGAGGAGAATTCTAGAGAAGAGATATTTCTAATATAGGGGTTTGGATGCATGCCACTTGGCATCAATCCAACGAACTTGTGTAACTATAAATAGGGGTGCCCCCTCCCCTCCCATGTAAGCAACCAAGAAGGGAAGAGCTACCACTACTAGCCACTATGAGTATGAGAGAGTATTAGGGAGTGTGGCATAGAGTCCTAGATAGTGGTAGGATAGAATAGTGTTGTATCAAAATTTCTTGTAGTGAATAAAGGAGTTCCCTTGTGTAAGTGTGGTCTCCCTGGCAAGCCGCGTATGTCTAATACTTAGGGTGTGTTTGGTTTGAGGGATAGGTTGGGTTGGTTGAGGGCACTCTCATCCACCATTTTTTCCTGGATGGGCTCAACCAGCTTTTTAGAGCAATTTTTCACTAAATTGGCTACCCTCATCCCTCTCATACTCTGAACCAAACATAGATCAACCAACTAAAAACTAGTTACCCTCATCCCACTGAGGGATAGCCAGTGAACCAAACACACCCTTAGTGCTTGTTGAGATGTGATTCGACGTAAGCGGCTCGGTCACCTGAAATCACAAGGGTGCTTTAACGTGAGTGGCACAGTGGCCAAAAGCAAAGCGCTAAGTATAGAAGTAAAGGCTAATCGGTGTCGACAGTGTGTGTAGATCCTCATATAGTGTGGATAGTAAGAGCCGCCTCGAGAGAGCCATCCCCAGCACCGGATACTATGAAACTTGATGCCATTGGCTATATATTGGTAGCACGAACCGAGGTATCCTTGCTTCTATGCTTAATTGTCCGGCGGTGCTTAGTGATGGAAGAGAGATACCTATAAAACACAACAACATTCACGAATAGGTAAAGATTAAAACAATAAGACAAGTTTTGTTTATGGTCTTCAGTACACAAGGTGAACACACTCTCCTTAGAGACATAAACAACTAATATGGATAAAATGATTGATATTGAATATATGAATTAAACGTATTAAATCTAGTGTGTAAGTACGTGACTTATCGTGCTAGTTGTCGCAATATGTGAAACATTTATCCTTTTACTTTTACCACGTCAGTTTTTGCACGCATGCAGTGCATGCCCGGTCAAAAGTCAAAAAAATCTTCAATCGTGTATATACACTTAGATGTTTCAGAGATCGTTGGATTAATCGCAAAAATAAAAAGAGATCGTTGGATTAATTACCAGTTCAGTGTCGATGTGCATACCTTTATGCTTACGAAAAGGTGAGTAACACCTCGAGGCAGGAACTTCTCTCTATCGTCGGAAAGGTCTCCACGTACTCCTGAATTAACGAAAATGTTTGCATAATGGCCTGACCCCTTGTCTGTGCCTTTTACGTAATACTTAATGCTTGTGTTATTTGATGACCAAACAGGATAGCATGATTCACGACTGTCGCCCATTACGGCCTCGGCGTTCATAGAATGGCTAGAGCATCGATTCATGCTACAGCTCTTTCAGCCGTGCAAAGTTCAAGGATACTTAGCGTGTCACACCCCCAAGATGACGGATCGTGCACCCGAGACAAGACGTTGGGACAAGGTGTTAGGAGAAGACCCCGTAATGACGGACTGAGCACTTGGGAGAAGGTCTCGAGACAACGAGTCGAGCACTTGGGAATAGGCCCTGGAACAAGCACCTGAGAGAAGGCTCTAGGACAACAAGTCGAGTGCTTGGGAGAAGCCCTTGGGATGAGCACCCGGGAGAACCTCCATACGAAGCCCGCAAAGATGCAGATGGATATTCCACTAGAGGTACTGTAGAAGTAACGAAAATACCGTTATAAACTCAAAGGCAACACCATAAATTACCTAGGGGTAGGTGTCGTAGGGATGAGCCTAGACAGTAGATTTATGGCACCCTCGATCAGTTACAACGACCTCTGGGTGTGCGAGGGAAAGACGAGCGAGAGCGCGAACGCACGAGGCAATCGGCGACGTAAATCGACATTCGTATTAGGGCATGGAATTTAGAGCTTACAAATGAGGGAAAAGAAAAATGGGCTCCCCTCAACACTACCCTCAAGGGGGTATTTATAGGGTTCGAGGGAGAGAAAAGTTAAGATTACAATTTTTCCCCTGAGGTGCGAGACTATTACAAGGGCATAACGGTCATTTCCCTGCTCCTAAGGAATCTTGGGAGAATATGCTCAGGCATCTTTAGGGGAATCTTTGGGGAACATAATGGCCCCACGTGTGGGCTCGTCGGAGAGAGCCCTAACGACGGAGAGTGGGCTCGTCGGAGACAGCCCTGGCGCGGAGAGTGCCACGAGAATCTGAACAGCGTTGCAGTGATCCGGAACAGCGTCGATTCGGGGTTGCGCGAGGACCTCCTCCAACAGTAGCCCCTTGCCGGTTGGGGCGGTCGAATAGCGCCCGTCCGAGCCGGCACACTAATCCCTAATGGGTTGGTGCGCAGGCCAGATCGACGATCCTTAGTGGGTCATTAATTTATCCCGGGAGGTGCCTGATGGGACAAATTTTTCTCCTCTCTCCCCTTCTCCTCTCTTTTCTTTTTTTCTCTTCTTTCTTTTTCTCCTCTTTTCCTCCTCTTCCTTTTCCCTCTTTTCTTCTTCTCCTTTTTTTCTTCTTCTTCCTTCCTTTTTTCTCCTTCTCCTTTTTTTTCTTCTTCTCCCTTTTTTTATTCTTCTCCTTTTTTCTTCTTCTTCCTTCCTTTTTTCTCCTTCTCCTTTTTTTTCTTCTTCTCCTTTTTTTCTTCTTCTTCCTTCCTTTTTTCTCTTTCTTTTCCTTCTTCTTTCTTCTTCTCCCCTGCGCGTCCCTCTTTTCTCCCATGTGGGTCATGCCCGGATCGGGCCAACTTCTGCTGGGGCAGGCCTGCCCCATCCCCTCTTGGGCCGGCCTGCTCCTGACCCCTCCCGGGCCGGCCCACTCCCCGGTTCCCCTTGGGCCTTCCCCGGGCCGTGCCCGGCAGGACTTTAGGTCAGAAAAAAGGAGGTATAAAAACCCCCCGCCGCTTCCCTGGCCTCCTTTTCGGCCCCGCTCCCCACCCACGCGGCACCTCCTCCATCCTTTGTCCGAGCGCACCGTCGCCTCCTTCGCTCCGCCCCCGCGCTTTGGCCCCCAGCGCCAGACGACACCGAACGCCCGTCAGCGGGCATGGTGAGGGCCAGCGAGTAGGCCAACGCAGCCTCACGGGCGACAGCGGGTTACGCGGCCCCGGCGGGCAGGCGGCGACCGATGCGGACCCGGCGGGCGGGCAGCGTCGGCGCGGCCCTGGTGGGCTAACACGGACAGCGTGACGGCCTCGGCGGGCTAGCGTGTGTAGCGCGGCGGCCTCGGTGGGCTAGCTGTGGCACCGACGGGCAGGCGGTGGCCGGTGCGGACCCGGCGGGCTAGCGTGGCTCCGGCAGGTAGGCAACGGGCGGTGCTGACCCGGCTTAGGCGGAGGCGCGGCAGGCGGCGCGGCCCCTGCGGGTGATCTCAGAGGGCGAACATGCGGACAGCATCGCGGTTCCCCAGGCGAGCGCAGCCTCGGCGGACGGGCACGGCCGCGGGCGCGGCGACGGGCGCGGCGGCGTGCGAACGAGTGCGAACGCGAACGTGAACGTCGTGCGATGGAGCGTGGCGATGTGTGGACGAACGCGAACGAACGCAAGCACGAACGACGTGCGACGGAGCGCGGCGACGTGCGAGCGAGCGTGAACGCGAACGAACGCGAACGCGGATGACGTGCGACGGAGCAAGACGACGTGTGGACGAATGCGAACGAACATGAACGCGGATGACGTGCAACGGCGTGCGGCGACGTGTGAAGGTTGCACCAGCCCGGTCCACCCGCTGAGCTGAGTCGCGATGTCGGCGAACAGGCGCAAGGGCAGGGCAACTGCCACTCTTGAGCTGAAGGAAAAAGATTACTCCCACTACTTGGGCCCCTCCAGTGCAGACAAGGCGCTAGTTGACCGCTTGGTGGCGGAAGGCAAGATCCCGGACCTCGACGGCCCGTACGGTGTCGAGCTCCCCACACCTTCGATGGTGAGGGCGGATCCAGGGGACGGGTGCGTCATCGCGTTCGCCGCCCAGTTCAACGCCTGGCTCCATATTCCGGTGGCCCCGCTGCTGCTGGAGGTGCTGACGCTGTTCGGCTTGGAGGTTTCAGACCTCCACCCATCCGCCTTTGTCCGGTTAGCCACTTTCGAGTGGGCGATGCGGAGCATGGAGACGAGCGGCCGGGCGGAGGTTTTCGCTTGGAATCACGAGGAGGTGGTGACGAGGACAAAGGCGACGGGGAAGCTATACTCAATGTACGGGACTGTCAGCTTTGCCAGTCGTTGCAGCCGCAACAAGCTCGAGTTTCCGGTGCTTGCCGCCAAGGGTAGGTGGGCTGACTGGCGGGATGCTTGGTTCTACTGCCGAGTTCATGACTCGAGCTTCATTTGCACAATGAGCATCCCAATGCCGACGGCCGCACCCCCCATTCTCACTGGGAGTGGCGAGGCGCAGCGGATCCTATTCCAGTACTTAGCCCTTGAGCTGAGTGTGCGGGACCTGGTGGAGGAGTACCTCCTGCTGGGGATTTTGCCACTTGTCTCCAGCTGGATGTTGTGGTTACTACCGAAGGGCCGAAAGGAGCCGCACGGTTTGCGGGTGCTGGGGAAGTACCTCCCCTCGGCATGTGAGGCTTTTGAATTCTTCATTTTTGGTCTCCGTAGCGTCGAGGTTTCTTGCCTACCTTTGATTTTAAGCTTGTTTTTTGTCTCTCTTTTTCTTTGTTTTGCATACTCGGACGCTACTCCAAGGTCAAGGCTGGGGATGTAGAGTTGATGATCAAGAGGCCTCAACGCAACAGGGCGTGCACGGCCTTCGGGTGGGCCGTGCCAAAGCGGGCGTCTCCTCTTTCTGCCGAGGGGGCTAGCGGGGTCAAGCGGGCGCGGCCGGATGCGTCGGCTTCGCCCCCCCCCGGAGGGTTCGAGCTCGTGATCCGCAGGCTATAGCTATGGCTGACGGGTGTTCTCTGAGCCCGCGGCATGAGCAGCCCCGTCGGCGCTCCGAACTTGGGAAGGGCCCAATGGGGGTCCTGATCTCGCTCGACCTTGAGTCGAGCGCTAAGGATTACGAGGACAGCGATGATGAGTTCGAGGCTGTACCTAAGGACTCAGATGGTGGCGACGTTCCTTCTTGGCCCCTGGACGCAGCATCATCCAGCGACTTTAACTTTGGTGCTGACAGGGCGGACGAGGCTGACACTAGTACTTCCGTTGCCATGGGGGCGGTGGCGGCGACGTCAGTCGGCGTGGCGGGGCGGCGACGTCGGTCAGCGCGGCGGGGCGGCGACGACGTCTTCGGCGGTACACCCAGCGCTGCTCTCTCCGGCTGCTGAGCCCGGAGATAGTCGCTCCACCAGGCCGCCGCCACCAGCTCACCACGCGGCGGCGCCTGACGGTGGCGGAGGCCACGGGGCTATCCCGGGTGCTTTGTTGGTGGCCGAACGACTGCTTCCGGGGCACTTTGCCGACTCGGAGGTCGAGGCTAGCTTCTACCACGACGCAGCGCTTCGGATCTCGCCGACTGACCTTGATGTCGCTATTGAAGGGATGTCGCTTGCGAAGGTTCGCGATGCTTCAAAGTCTGCCCTTGAAAGGATCTCGGGAGTCGACTAGAGGGGGGTGAATAGGTCGGCTCTATAAAATTAAAACCTAATTGGCTTTACTTAAAAAAAAGGGCCAATCCTAAGCAATTGAGTCAGGCAACTGACTCTCAGATGGATAACACAGATAAATGCAATTAGTGCAGAGCAGAGACACTTATGTGCCAACTGAGTCTCAGGTGAGTGACTCAGCTGGGTGCAACAGATAGGCAAAAAGTAAAGGAGACAACTTGTTCTAAGTGTCAACTGAGTCTCAGGTGGGAAACTCAGTTGTGTGCATCAGTGAGTGAACAATGAATATCAGCACAAGTGAACACAATGAACAATGTATGACAGCACAAGTGAACACAAACCAAACAAATATGCAAGAAGACACAAGGGTTTGTTTTACCGAAGTTCCCACTTAAACAAGTGGTACGTCTTCGTTGAGGAAGCTGCTTTCACAGCCGGCACTGAATCGTGCTCTTTCCTCGTTCACTTGTCTTGTGTGGAATCCTTTTGATCTCACCGCAGCGAGACAAGCAGATCCAAATTGCCTTCACAATGCTTGGAGGCAGCCACACAAGACTTGGCTTGCTCACCAACGGCTCCAACTTCCCGGTCTTGGAGCAGACGAACTTCAAGAGCGCTCTCAGACTCTTGGAGGAACCAATACTATGAACTCTCTCAGTTCTGAAGTACTCAGGATGCAAAGCAACTCTCTCTCACTGTGGATGCACGCAGGCAACACTCTCTTGGAGACTAAGAGCTCTTTCTTCTGACAGCAGGGTGCTTTCTATGGTAGAGGTAAAGGTTGAGGTCGAAACCTCCCCAGGTTTCCTATTTATAGGATCCCTGGCAGCTAGCTGTTACCCTCATGCCACGTCAGACAAAGAGCCACCAGACACACCTATCTGAGACTCAGCTAACATACACTAGGTAACCTACTAGCCACGGCTGAGCTACCCACCTGAGTCTCAGATGCCAAACTCAGGTGGACTCGGTTGCCTAAGGCAGCACCTGAGCACAACACTGGCCGGCTCACTACAAGCCTAAAACTGATTCACGAAGACAGTGGACTCACCACTGCCACTGACCAGCTCGCTCAAAACCTTGGCACTGGTTCCAAACTAACAATCTGAAGACGATAGCCCTTGAAGACGCACAGTGAACCCCTTGACGCAGATCCACCAGCTTCCTAGCTCCTCCAAGTCTTATCCAGCTTGCAGTCACGGTCCTTGAACTCCATCAAGCCACCATCACCTCGCTTGCCCTCGAGCACAGCCTCGGCTTCCTCGCAACTGAGCCTTAGGAGACTAGCTCAGCTAGCCCTTCTGACCTTCACAGTTCCTTGCTCTTTTTAGGCCTCATCATCACTCAGATGTTGTCTTGATCGATCACCTGTTCATCTAAACTCCTGTTCACACTCATTGTAAACGTTAGATACAGGTGAGGGTTGCCATTAACCATCAAAACCAAACCTTGGGGCTAGATAATCATCCTCCCACAGTCCTTGGGACTGGATGCACTTTCAGCCCTGCTTAAGGTATTGTGAGCTTTTAGTTTTTCGAATTACTTGCATACACCATTTTCTCGATGG
>JAGXJF010001810.1:0-51313 GCA_019208055.1 Stipa capillata | reverse complement strand
TTAAGGCTTTGCTATCTCAATTGGAAGAATGAGAAATTCAATCGGAAAGGAGAAGGGCTGATTAAGTGTAAATTTAATGGGTAGGAAACCTTATGGGATGAAAAGTCCCAAATTCTATAAAACAGCCATGAGTATGGAAACCCTAGCTACTTGCCAATTTTCAAAAATTTGGAGGCCTAGAGGACCTACCCACAGTTCAAACTCAAATTTGAGCCCTATTTGAATTTAAATTCAAATACAGGCCAAATCAACTCCAAATGATCTCAAAATTTTATAGTAGCTTCTAAACTCTATTTTGGACGGTGTGTAAAAATTTCAAATAATTTGGAGCTAATTTAGGCCCTCGAATGAAATTAACAAATGTCTCTGTTTGAAAAAGAAAGAGAAAAAAGAAAAGGGAAGCGGGCCGAGGCCTTTGGGCCGCCTTCGGCCAGCCTGCTAGTCCCGCTTTCCCGCCTCCCCTCCTTCAGCTTTCCGCCTTCCCCGCTGGAACACGCCCCGCGCCGAACCCGCCTCTCCTCTCTCCCCTATCCCGCGGGTCCCACCCGCCAGCTCCCGCCTCCCATGTTGCCGCCGCCGGTAGGGGAAGAGGGGCGGCACGCCACCACCCCGTCCCGACAGCCGCCCTTTTGAAGGGCCGTTCCGACCGCCCCCTCTCCTCTTTTCTCCACCCCGGTCCAAACCCTAAATCCCCTCTCTCTTCCGTGCCCGAGCCTCCTCGCTGCGGTCGTCTTCTCCAACGCCGGCCACCGACTCCGGCGAGCAATCCCTCCCCACTCCGGTGAGCCCCCGGCTTCCCCTCTCCCTTCCCGAGCCCCCTCTCACCCTTCCTCACCTCCCCATTCTCTCCTTTCCCCAGATCCGAGTCCCGAAGGCCCTCGCCGGTGACGACCGCGCCCCGCCACCGCAACCGGACGTGGCGAGCTCCCCTCCGGAATTCTCCGCCCTCCCTCGGCTGTGCATCTCCTCCGGGGTGAGCTGCGGATGCTTTTGCCACCCCTCCCCGGGCTAGCCGTGCCTCGGATGCCGCCGGAGCTCCCCTCCCCGAGCTCACCAGCCACCGAGGCAAAAGAGAGAGCCACGTGGCTTCCTCCCCTTGGCCACCGGTGCTCGCCTCAGCAGCTGACTGGGATTCGGCCGCCCAGTCAGCGCTGCCCTGTGGGCCCCTTTTGTCAGTGGCTCAGGTGCTAGGGTTGGGGTAGAGAGTTGGGTGTACTTAGCAGTTATCTGTATTAGAATTTTTTTTTCAGAAAAGAATAATCCTGAAATGGAAAGTTAGGGTTAGGGTTACTTCCCCTTTTGGGTAAAACTTGAAAACTCGATAACTTTCAAACCGTAGCTCCGATTTCAGCAAATTTTATATATTCAGAAACCTTGCGAAATTCTCTACAATCTGGTCTAGATGAAAATTTCAAAATTCGAAATGTAAGCCCAGATCCAATTGAATTTGAATTAGTTCACTCCTATTCATACGATGTTTTTCGATGATCCGTAACTTCCCGATTATAGCTCCGAATCGAGTGTTTCTAGTTGCGTTAGGTTTGTAGCACCGAACACTTTCATAATACTAGCAGTTTAGATCATGGCCATCTATTGAGATTAGTAATTTTCAACCCTAACACTACAACCGAATAAGATTGACATGCATATAGTATTAGGGTTTGTAACTTAACTTCTACCCATCTAAACTAAGGAATTCTTGTTACAGCAAGTTTCTAACATCCATAGGCTACATTTGCAATGCATGTCCAACATCATTCAACATGCATTCATGCTGGACTCATCCTTATTCCTTTATCGTTTCTTTTCCGGTCTTTTGCGTTGTTTACAACAGAGCCCGAAGCAGGTGACCACTTGGCTTTCACTTCAGAGCGAGATCCGGAACCCTGTGACCAAGGCAAGCAGAGCTTGTTGCATATTACATTGTGATTTACATGCTTACTTACATATGTTTATGTGGTGAATGTTTGCTTGAAACACATGATCGGTATTTGAGCAAACTAGTATGACTAGGATGTGTCGTGCGATTATGTTCAGCTATGGCTGCGAATTAACCTTGTTGCCCAATCAACTTTAACTTAATAAGGTGAGATGGGAGAGCTGAGGGTGTGCTTGGTGAATACGGTTGGTATGCTATCTGAAGAATTGAATACGGCCCCCAGCATTTTGAAGTGTGTTTGCCGTCATACCATCCTGAGGTGATTTCACCTAAGCACTCCCTTATCACCGCGTGGACGTTACCGAAATCGACGCTAGGGTATATCTGATGGTAAGTCTCAATTCCGCTTGGAGCCTTGCAACCTCCAAGGGTAATGCACTCGTATAACTGTAGTGGTCGTATTGTCGGTAACGGTCCGAGAGATTGTTTGGAAATGTGGTGGTGTTTCACCAATAGTTAAAATGGGTGTGGGCTGCCCCAAAATAAGCTTGGAAATGATGACGTGAATGTTGGCATGGTCGTACCTGGAATTGTATACAATCTGGACTGTGGGCTACATCCCGGTAGTTTCTCCTTTTATATTGTTATTGCCATGCCGTAAATTGTATATCTAGTTGACCTGGATAGTACCATATTTTATTTCTGCTATAGTACTGCATGAGTAGGACATTTAATCAAGCACGAATAAGTCTTGCGAGTAGTTTTGTACTCACCTAGGATATTCCTAGATCATTGCAGGTGAGCCAGTGGTCGAGGATTACTTCGGTGATGCTTAGCTACTTGGTTTTCTTGGTTGGCTATCGACTCGTGGGATTTTGGTGACTATTGGGCAGCGGGCGATGCACCGCTGCGGATTTGGGTCTTTTATTCCACTGTTGCATGAATACTCCAGACTTGACTATATTTCCGGTCATCGCTGAATGATGTATTCATATGGTCCCATGTGGACAGCTAGGTGTATTATCGTATCGTAGTGGTTCGTGTGATGATATGCTTGCTTTCCAACATATGCCCCCACCTCCCGTTTGTCATGCGTGTATGTTGAAATGGGGAGTGTGGTTGGATGCATATGGAGGAACTTGTTATTTTATTACGATTCAAGTGAAGTGCAAAGTGAATGTACGGTCCATTGCCAAAGTGAGTCACACGCAGTGTGCCGTATATTTTTGGAATCGTGATCCCTCAATCAGGCCGTGGTGAGTCATACGCATCATGTCGTATGCATGTCGCACGGGGCGGGGGTGGGCCATAGTCCATCGCAGGTAGCGGCTATGGTCACCGTCTTCACTTGTTGTGAATTCCTTTAATCGAGTTAAAATATCGGGTCCCCCACAATCCCATTCGTATTCTTGACGAAGCGGAAAGGACTACAAGAGGGCGCAATGTCAAGTTCTTCAAAGTCCAATGGTCTAACCACTCCGGCGAAGAAGCCACTTGGGAACACAAAGATCTCCTTTGATCAGCATACCCCTCCCTCTTTCCTATTTAATCCGAATCTCGGGGTCGAGATTCTTATAAGGGGGGTAGGTTTGTAACATCCCTAGAATCTTGAACATGTTAATGTGCATCATGATATAGCATTCAGAAATTCGAATACGAGAAGAATTTTAAACTTTTATAAATGTTGAGGAATCCTTTGGAATTAGGTTAAATTGAACCTCAAATGCTATTTTAAAAGTTCTCAAGTAAAGTAATTTTGAGGTTTGACTCAAGGAATAATACATGCACTTCAATAGTATTGAGAAAAATAGTTGGAATTTAAAAGATTTTTTGAATTATTTTGAAGGAAAGAAAAGCAAGAAAAGAAAATAAAAATAAAAAACAAAAACTAAAAAGGAAAAGCAAAAGAAAACCTAAAACTAACCCCTCTGAATGGACCCTCCCAGGGCCCATTTTTCTCTTCTCCCCCCGGCTAGGCTGGCAGCCTAGTCCGCTCGCCGCCTAGCCTGCTGGCCCACCCCGCCTCTCCCCCTCTCGGCTGGGCCAAGTAGCCCAGCTTTTCTCTCCCGCACGGCCTGCCCTGCCCCGCTTGGGCCTCCCCTTCCCCAGTCCGCTTTTCCCCCGGCCTGGCCCGCTCTCCCTTCTCCCTTATCCGCTCGCCCCCGCTCGTCCCGTCCTCATCCATCCTCGCCGCTGCCGCCAGGGCTTGCCACCGAGCTGCTTGCCGTGGCAAGCAGCTGGGGCACCCTTGCCACCTCCTGCTCTGGGAGCAACCCCCCTTTCTTATTCCCCTCCCCCTGACGGAGCTCGCCCCTCTTGGTTTCTCTCTCTTTTCTCTCCCCCGCCCGCCCCGCTCGCCTCCATCCTGGTGCGCCGCCCCAACGCCCTCGCCGTCGCCCAGAAGACTCCGCCGCCCGTCCTCCTCGCCACCAGAGCCCTCCCCGGAGCCCCGCTCCTTGCCGCCAGTGACCTTGCTCACCCCGTTGCTGCCCGCCTAGCACCGCCGCCCCGGAGCCTCTCCTCTGACCCCACTCGCCTCCATCGCCGCTTCGACCTCACCGTTGCTCTGCCACGCCGCCTCCTCGACGACCCCGCCGTCCCGCCACTTCCCGCAACCCCGCCGCCACCTCGTCGCCCCATCGCTCCGCCGTGCGCCCCCGGACCTCGTCGCCGCTCCCTCCCGGACCTCGCTGCCGGCGGTGGCCTCGCACTGGTCGGACCGAGCTGAACGGCCAAGTCCCGGCTGAGTTAATTAGTGCTAATCTGACACATTAATGACCACAATTAATGACTAAGTAGTGCAATAAATGAACAAATTAAGTTTGTCTCAATGACATCCAGGACCCACTAGTCAGAATTAATAAAATGAATAAAGAAAATGAGAAATATATGACAAATGGGCCCCACTTGTCATTGACCCGAGTCAATTTGACCAGAGTTGACTTTGGGGCCCACATGTCAGCCTCTCAGGCTATTTACACTCTGAGTGAGAAAACTATTAACGATTTGACATTATTTTTATTTACTGAGAAAAATACAAAAAGAGTATTTAAATTGCTCAAATCTTAGAAATTCATAGAAAATCCATTTTTAGTTGGAAAAATGCAAATAATATATCAAAATGTTCACACAAATGAGATCTACTCAAATATTTCATTTTCATACATGTTTGCATGGTAGGAAAAATGTAAATGGCTAAAAACTCAAATTAGGGTTTCCTCGGTTAGCTGGTAGTCGTCGGATCGCGATATCTCGAGCATCCGGACTCTGATTAAATTGACTCCACTTGCATTATTCTTCATTTTGAACCCTCTATGCCATGACATACATTTCATATCATGTTGGTGTTCATCATTGTGATATTTGTTATTGCATCTTCTTTTTTCGGTGTTCTCGTTCTTCCCGATAGAGCCGGAAGATACCGAAGCATATAATACTGGGCAAGAACATGGCCTAATAGCCGAACCGCAAGGCAAGCAATCCTTTGAACATTTTGCGATTGTCCTACTATTTGCAAATTATTAATTATTTCCAAAAACCCTATCGCATGCATTCAACTTATACTTTATATTAAGTGCTAGATTTATTCCTTGCATAACTTACCTTGTCGCTCAATCAACCACACCACACCCGAACCTATTTAGAGTATTAAAGTTGTTGCTTCTAAGTTACTTATATAGTTAATGATGCTTAGACATGTAGAACTCGTAATTCCTCAGATGGCAGACAAAACACAACACTCTCTGTGGGTTAAGTGGTAGGTGGGTGTTCACCAGAAAGTAACTAATGAACTTGATTAATAATGATCGGGTTTAGACGAGAGGCCATTGCTGGGAGCATGGTGGGTTGTCGCATTTTTCCCACAAGGACCGGTTCCCGTTGTCCTTTTGAACCAAGATTTGCGTACTTCTAAATGGGCCACCCACGACTGAATAATTTGTCTAGACTTGAGTTATGAGCTGCATAGTTTGCTATTTCCATTCGCTGGGTGAGTGAAAAATGATGTGATGTAGTGCCTCAATATAGGTGTAAGGGTTACACACGGTCCGGGACCGGGGATGTATCACCTGCTACAACTTTTGAGACCGTGTCGGGGTACCGGCTGGATTGGTGTACACAGATTAGCCCATTAGGGCGGCTCATACTTAAGTCAAAAATATTGTAAAGGTCATGTTCAATTACACTCTGCTAACACACCTTGTGAAGTGTGTCTTTGGCCTAGCATTAAGAGTCGATTGATACGTGTAGGTCAAGATGTACACCCCTGCAGGGTTTGAACTATTCAAATTGCCGTGTCCATGGTTATGGATAGCTTGGTAAGAATTCACATTGAATTAGACAACTACAACAATACTTTAAAACATGCCAACTCTAAGGTTGAGAAGTTAGCGATTGCTTCCTCCCTGGTGGTTGAGGAAGAATCGAGAGTTAAGTGTGCGGTAGTCTGTAATAGATTTCATTATGAAGCTTCGACTCATTTCCTTTAAAAGTAATCTAGTAGTCGAATTTCATCCTACGTAAAGAATATTGTTGAAAGAATAATCAGCTTTCTGCAAAATAGTCCACAAATACCCCTTATTGAAACCTGTTGCATCTATTACTAATTTCCCTTGTAAGTCTTGCAGATTACAATTTTTGTACTCACCTTGAGTCATTGATAATTTTGTGCAGAGAAAATCATCCCCTCAACGGATGGTTTCTATGTAGAGATCGACGCCCACGACGACTAGTCGCTGGGAATCCCAGGCAGTGGTCCTGCCCAGGGTTCGGCAGCTTGGTTTGTTTAGCTACCATCTTTTTGCCTCACCTTTTTGGCTTCTTAGCCATGTTAAATCTTCCGCTGTGTAATAGACTATTTGTGTGAGTTATGTTGTTAAATTTTAAGAACAACTAGTATTATTGCAGTTTCAGTCGTAGAGTTGCCGTAAGGATATCTTTGGTCCTAGATGATTGTGCTTTTTCATCATCATCTAGTGACCCTCGCGAAGCTATCTGCACCTGCAACGATCACGCACGCAAATTACATTACAAATGATACTCGTATGGTTCCGAAGAATTGTGTACATAGTCATGTATATTACCATGCGATCGACCACTTCCTGGTCAGCGGGGTTTGGAAATATAGCTGAACCACTCTGTGGATCTGACTTGGCACATGCTCTGCACTAGGATGTGGCGCGGCCAACAACCATGCTGGGAAATGGAGGGGGTAAATTTTTTTGTATTGCCAATCAATCCTGCATCTCCCATTTTGCCGATGCACCTTCATATCCTGTGTTTCCAGGCCTATGTGGGTGCTTGTTTCTTGCTTGAAAGGCCTTCTGCCATTCACTCTTCGCAACTTCTTCTGGCGTGAACTTTATCTCAACATATCTGTTGTATACTTGCCCGTCCAAGAAGCCGTGCTTCTCAAACGGGCTCTCACCCGTCCGTACAAACTTTGTTGTCAGGATGCTCTTGAATGACCTCCACACCATGCCCATGGTCTTCATTGCAGACGCTTTGACACGTTCTTCATGTTCGGGTGGGATCTTGAACCACCTTTTTACTTCAGCCATTAACTCCTCCTCCTTCACGGTGGTAATATCCTTCCAGTTCGCAATGGTTATGTTGCCCATCTCCCGCCCAAGTATCCCACAGAATGTGCGGAATTTGTTCGCTACGTCATCCGGTTTCGTTGGCACACCAAACTTCGTAGATACTTGCGTGATGACCATACGTCTACTAGGGGCCTTCGATATTGTTCGGGGCTTCCGACTGCGTTTTTGCATACTTCGTTCATCGTTGCCCGAAATAGGGTTTGGCAACGACGAGTGCCCTGACGAGGAATTAGAAGAAGAATTGGTGTCCGACATATCTATGTAAACTAACAAAGCAATTTCTCGGAGATTTCTCGGATGCGCGTTAGCAATAACAGAAAAAAGGAACTTTTTAGATAAGAAATCCAAGAAACAAACCAGTTAATGGAGCAGACGCGGGAAGAGAGCAAGAGAGGAAGAGCAGCACACAAACGCGGTGGAGACGACGGCGGCGCGGGCTCGGCTCCTTCTCCGACGGCGGCGCGGTGGAGACGATGGCGGCGTGGGCTCGGCTCCTTCTCTGACGGCGGCACGGAATGGGTGGCGGCGCGGGCTCGGGCAGCGGAGGCGCGGGAGGGGAATTAGGGCACAGGGGGGATTTGGAATGCGAAGCGCGCGCGGGGTTCCAAAATTTTTCTAAGTCCCTGCGGTATATGTAGTAAGATCATCGTAGATGGGTTAAGTGAGTTACCCATCTGGGATGATCGTCATCCCAGATGGGTTGACTACAGTTACCCGTCTCGGATGATCGTCATTCCAGATGGGCATCTGTCCTGACCCGTCTGCGATGAGTCTGTACAGGGGCTATGTGCTACCTGCATTTTGGCTAGCCTCAGGAAATGCTAGCATGCCCTCTGAAGATTTACAGCAATGTATACACAGCAGCATTCAAAAACAAAATATTCCAACTCATGCATATGGAAAGTAAATATTCAAAATAAAAATAATATCAATTATTTACAATACTTGCTTCTTCCCTTTGAAAGTGAGCCCTTCATGATGATCGTTGTGGAAGTATGACCCAGCTCCCTCCATGGTTTCAGCCTCGAAACTCAAATCTCTAGAATAATTCTCGATGAATTCGTTGTAATCATCCTCATCAACAACATTGTCGACTCCTATAATGCTTCTTTTTCCATTTCTAATGACATGCTGCCTCTTGCTTGATGGATCGATCATATAGAATACCTGATGAACATGCTTCGCGAGTATGAATGGTTCAGTACCATAGCCAACACGGCTCAGGTCAACAGTAGTCACATCGTATTCGTCGGTCTTAATGTACGAGAGGTGGGCCCAACGACACCGAAATATTGGGATTTTGAACTTCAAGTAATCGAGCTCCCAAATCTCCTCGATGAACCCATAGTAACAATGCTTATGACCGGTGAAATCGAAAGCATCGACCCACACACCGCTGTTTTGATATGTGCTTTTTGCATCTTGAGCCTTCGTATAAAATGTGTATCCATTTATGTCATATCCTTAGTATGTCCAGACTGTAAAGTATGGTTTCTTTGACAACCATGTCAGCATTTCATCAGATGATGACGTGGTGGTGATCCGGTCTTAGAACTATTGGTTGAATAGGGACATATGTTGTTTCTTGATCCACGCTTCGCTTTTTCTTGGATTTTGATGTCGTAGCATTACCATGTGTTCATCGATGTGTGGCGACACCACCGACATGTGCTGTAAGACCATGAAATGAGCTCAAGCATGATCGTCCCAATCAGGAGTGATGGATTTCGCTCCGAGGACCCCGGTACCATGGAGCTTGCCCGCGTGTCGTGATTTAGGTAGACCTATCAGGTTGACATGCGGCATGTAGTCCAAACAGAACTCAACGACCTCTTCGGTGGCATAACCTTCCACAATGCTTCCCTCAGGGCGCGAGCAATTTCGTACATAACCCTTCAGAATTCCCTTATATCTCTCAAACGGGTACATGCTTCGTAGGAATACAGGACCGCACATTTTGATCTCTCTAACTAGGTGAGTCATGAGGTGCGGCATGGTATCAAAAAATGACGGGGGGAAGTACATCTCAAGGCGACATAGGACAACCACCAGCCGTGCCTCTAGAGCATCCAGCTCAAGTATACTTATCGCCTTCTGTGATATTATGTCGAAGAATTGGCATAGCATTGTGATTGTATCTCAGACATCACCAGGCAAAATCCCTCTAATAGCAATAGGAAGTATCTGCGTCATCAAAATGTGACAGTTGTGAGACTTCATGCCAATTAATTTCAATTCCTGCATTGAAACTAGCTTCTTGATGTTGGCGCAGTACCCGCTTGGAACTTTCACATCGTGCAAGCACTGGCATAGCTCAATTTTCTTGGCTTTAGAGAGTGTGCAACATGCAGGTGGGAGGAAGGTTTTGCCTTTGTCGGTTTCTATCGGAGCTAACTCAGGCCTGATGCCCAGTTTCACATAGTCTTGTCGTGCCTTCACGCCGTCCTTTGTTTTATCAGGGATATTCAGTAAGAGGCCAATTAGGCTGTCAAACACGTTCTTCTCTATGTGCATGACGTTGATACAATGGCGAACATCTAGTTCTTTCCAATAAGGCAAACCCCAAAATATTGATTTCTTTTTCCACAAACCTTTCATTAATTTACGCCCCTTTCCAAGAACAACATCAACATCTTTAACCATTCCGTATACCTATCTCCCGGTTAAATGAGGTGGAGCCGATCCTTCTTCGATGGTTCCGTCGAACTCAGCAACCAACTTGTGGTAAGGATGATTTTGACGCAAAAGCCTACGGTGCCGCATGTATACGGTTTTGCGTGATTTCTCGAGGTACAAACTGGCAGTATCTTCCATGCATTGAACACAGGCTGTTGCTCCTTTAGTACTCTGGCCGGATAGGTTACCGTACGTGGGATAGTCATTGATGGTGCAAAATAGCAATCCTCACAGGGTGGAGTTCTCTCTCTTGTCTGCATCCCACATCTCCATGCCTTCGTGCCACAATGTTTCGAGATCCTCCTTCATTAAAGACAGGTACATATCTATGTCATTTCCGGGTTGCTTCGGGCCTTCGATGAGCATGGCCAACATGATGTACTTCCTTTTCATGCACAACCAAGGAGGGAGGTTGTACATACCAAGAGCCACAGGCCAAGTGCTATGACGACTGCTCATGTTACCAAAGGGATTTATTCCATCTGTATTCATCCTAAACCGTACATTTCTAGAATCCGCACCAAAATTTGGGAAGTTCCTGTCAATGTTTCTCCACTGGATGGAGTCCGCTGCGTGTCTAATCAAATCATCAACTTTACACCCCTCCGCGTGCCACCGGATTTTCTTTGCATGTTCAGGATTTGCAAACAGACGCTTCAGGCAAGGAATGATAGGATGATACCATACAACCTTGGCCAGAATGCCGTTCGTCTCCTCATTGCCCTCGATGTCATCGTCCGTAGCATTGTTGCGCTTCTTGTATCGGGAAGTCTTACAAACCGGACATACATGTAGATTCTCGTACTCTTTACGGAAGAGGATGCAGTCGTTTTTGCAAGCATGTATTCTTTCTACATCCATTCCTAGCGGACAGAGAATCTTCTTAGCTTTGTATGTGCTTTTTGGCAACTCGTTCCCGTCGGGAAGCATGTCTGCCAAGAGTCGTAAAGTGCAGTAAACTTTTTGTCAGACCAACCTACACTTGCCTTCAATTTGAGCAGTTCCAGAATAGCTGACAGCCGGGTATATTTCGCCTTGCAACCATGGTACAATTGTCTCTCTGAGTCCTCCATTAGACCCAGAAATTTGTCATATTGCCTACCACCAAGGTCATTACCTTCAGCATCGCGCAGCATTTGCTCGAGATCGTTGTCACTGGTATGCATCTCGGCATCCTCTTCATCAGACTCAGAATCAACATCAGCCTCCAGATTCAACTCTTCGCCACTCATTCCTTCATCGCTCCCCTCCATGTGTTCGCCATGATGGATCCAATTTGTATAACTAGCTACGAATCCCCTACAGATCAAATGATCTTGTAACTGAGCCGTGTTCTTCAACATCTTCTCATTCTTGCAGTCATAACACGGACATCACATATGACCAGACTTCCTACTCGACATATCATCCTTAGCCGCTCTTAAAAATTCGTTCACGCCACTGATATACTCAAGGCTCACACGGTTCGCATCATACATCCATCTTCGATCCATCGGCACTATGACATACATATAAACACATGTTGACTAATTAATTATCTTTGTGATTCAAAATAAAAATTAAACTCATCGCTCTCTCTCACTTGTCCAATTATGCGCAAAACCATCCGAGCTAGAGCCATCCAAGCATGCGTATATATTACATCTAAACCACAATTAATAAACCATCCATCCATGCCTATACATCTATTAAACCAAAATTATCTTCTAATAGAACATAATTGCACTAGATCTAGGGTTAGAGAGCAATTAAACTAACTAAATAACCAAATCTACTAACCTATTGCCACACCAAATCAATTATCTCCTTCCAATCTTCTTCTCCTCCCCCAAAATCGCCTCAGCCGCCGCCACCAGCCCGACAGACCTAGGAAACCCTAACAGATCTGGGAGTACTGGTTCTATTGTATAAGTGGAGAAGTCATTCTAGACGGTTTAGTCACTTGAACCACCTATAATGACCTATCATAGAGGGGTGAACAAAAGACCGTCTGCGATGTATTGCTACATCGCAGACGGTTCCTTTCATGACCGTCTCTGATGTATCATCGCAGACGGTTCAGTTTCAAGCCATCTATGATAACAGCTTACATCGCAGACGGGTGATACCTCGAACTATCTGCGATGAGTCTTTCCAGACGGGTCTATCATCCAAGACACTGGGGTCCGGACAAAAGTCATCACAGACGGGGTCGTTTATCTACCCGTCTGGAATGTCTGCTATCCTAGACGGGCTATAGTAACTATCTGCGATGTGCCATCCAGGATGAGCCATTCTGTAGTAGTGCCAGCAGAGACGATGTCTTCGTCCTCCCACTGCAGAAAACCCATTCAAAAATCTAGAGTTGAATAAAGACCTTTCTTATCAAGAGTATCCTATCCGCATCCTTGACAAAGCTGAACATCAAACCCATTATCGCTCCATCAAATTCTATAAAGTCCAATGGAGCAACATACCAAAGATGAAACCACCTAGGAACGAGAGGATCTACTTCGAGCAGAATATCCCTCTCTCTTTTCTAATCTATAGGAATCTCGGGTTGAGATTTTCTTAAGGGGGTAGGCCTTGTAATGACCCCTCTCTTGTAAGCATGTAATTAAGACCTCTAGAGTTTCATATCACCTAAAGCTAAAACATTTGCAACTCATATCATCGTATAGGTCAATTAAAATTCACATAAACTCAAAACCTTGAACACATGACATGAAACTAAGTTCAATGATCTTAGGAAGCTAGCGGTAACAAGAAACACTGCTCTATATTCTCTTGAGTTCAAAATATATTAAAGGAATCCCCTGCAAATTTCAAGATTTTGAACTAAAGTTGATTTTCAATTTGGAGGATAGTTGCTTAATAGTCAAATAATGCAGAGAACTGATCCTCTAGTTGAGGAAATATTCTTTACTCAAAATTCTATAAAAATTTATATTTGAATTTTAAATATCTTCCTGAACTCGTTTAAAAACTTTCGAAAATTTTGGGACAATATTTTTTATAGCCATAGTTAAAGCCTATTCAAGCTCCATTTATATTTCAACTAAAGGAGCAATTAAACTATTTTTATTTGACTTCATAAACTTTCCACAGGCAGTACACTTCCCCAGGATGTTATACAAATTTTCATAATTTTTGAAACTATGTTTTGAACTGCTGGGAATTTCAGATACTAACAATAGTCACAAGAAATCAGAAAAGGAACCAATAAAACCAAACCCTACCTGGGCTGACCTAAGGCCCACTGCCCTCAGCCGAAGCCTGCACCTTTTCTTCTCCCCAGGCCAGGCCCATCTTCTCCCCACCCTGTTTACTCTACGCCCTCTCTCTCCCCACTGACTGGTGGAGCCCACCGGTCAGCCCTCTTCTTCCACGTGTGGCTGAACCCCTGCTCAGCACACTACCGCCGGTGAGCTCCCCTTATGTCTATCCTTCTTGCCCCTGTTTGGTTCGACACCTTGCCATCTCCGCTCACCTACTTCTCCTGCACCTCCTCATCGACTCTGCTGGACTCGCCGCACCACCCCGAGCTGAACCACTATTGGCAATCGAAGCACCGACGGACGCGCCAGGATCGGCACCATCCCCGTTCTTGCATCCAGTGAAGCTCTCTTCCCCTAATCTTGCCGAATCGCTTCGCCATCTTCCCGCGAACTCATCTCTCTCTCTCTTCCTAACCCCCTTCTTGTATTGGATCACAACTGACCTTCTACACTGTCTTCGCCGTGCACCACTGCACACCACTGCCACCAGTGATTTCTTCATCTGCATTCTCCGACCTCCTCTGGCCCGGCAGTCGACCCCAGGATCACCAAGGTAAGCCCCGCTACCTTCCTCCTTTTTTGCTGCTCGGATGGATGCCGATTTCCCTCCCACCACTAGGAGCTTTGTCGCTTCTCCGCCGGTGACCTCGCCATCGCCCCTCCAACAACCCATCACGCCTACCGATCACCAAAATGAGGTGGTGGTAGCACCACCTCCCCACTAAAAGAAATGGCTCCCGATTTAGTGCACCCTAGCACCTGTGCACATGCTCGTTGCCGGGCATGACCAATCGGGACATCATCGGCCATCTGTCGGTCTGCCCGGTAGTGCCTAACGGTCAGACCGGTAATGGGTACGATATTAGACCCTGAGCCGCTGACGAATGGCCCCCTACATTTTTGCTCAGAAAATAAAGATATAGTAAAAGGAAATAAGTACAACTTGTAGGTCCCACTTGGCAGCCTCTAGTGCTAGCTACCGCTAGGGTAACAAAAGTTCTCTTTTTCTTTTCAGATACAAATACCAGAAATTTTTTAAATTAAAGCATGATCCATTAGAACCCTAATACCGACATACGCAACTTCTAAATTGCATAACTTTAACTCTGTAACTCCGATTGTGACAAAACCAATTGTGTTAGCTTTTTATGGACATTCTCTACATATTAGAATGCATATCATTCATTTTTGGATCTCTGCATTTGCTGGTTTTAATTAAAATTCTTTTTATTGTTTCCTTTCAGTATTCCGGCACTCGATTTTGGTAGAACCGAACAACAAGGAGTTTACCGAGGCTGAGTACTATTGTGTTCCAGATCAATCCCAGCAAGGCAAGCATACAAAAGCTCGCTAAGATTCCCTTAATTTATTTCATGCTATGCTATTTGGTTGGGATGAAATGCTTGCTTGTATTCATGTGATGATGACATGTCTTGTGATGGCAAAATCATTAGCATGGTTAGGTTCAATTGTGATGTAAGATCAGCGGAGATCTTTTAATTGGACTAACGAATTATGAAACCTTACTGGGCTTAGTGATCTGGAGAGCAACATTAGTTCTTTATCGGACTTTGAATTTGCTTTCAGCTTCTCTTGCGATAAGTATATCTTTGCCGGACATGACCAACGTGATTGCATACGAAATGTGGTGATCATAGGTGGGTTGATTAGGTGTTAGATCGTCCAACAATGAAGGTATACAACATTTGGTAAGCGTATGATGTGTTGGATGATTTCTCGGGTATTCAGACTTCATATCACAGTGATGTTGATTGTGAACTCGGGGTCCTTATAGCTGCCACACTTCAAGAACACGAACCAAAACATACAATTCCTTATCATAAATCGGGAAATTAAGTTGAGCACCATTCAATTTCTCACTGAAGTAAGCGACCGGTTTATCCTTTTGCATGAGAACACCCCCTATACTGATCCCACTAGCATCACATTCAATTTCAAAGGTTTTAGTGAAATTAGGTAAAGCAAGCACGGGTGCCTCAGTTAAGCGCTTCTAAAGTTCTTGAAAAGCATTTTCTTGACATTTCCGCACACAAATTCAACATTCTTTCTAGCCAATGCATTCAAAGGGGAAGCAATAGCATTAAAGTTCTTGACAAAACAGCAGTAAAAACTTGCTAGGCCATGGAAGGTACACACTTTACTCACATTGATAGGGGTAGGCCAATTTTTAATTGCTTCAATTTTAGATTCATCTACCCCTATGCCATGAGTGGAAACAACAAAGCCTAGAAATATAAGTTTTTCCATGCAAAAAGTGCACTTCTCAAGATTACCAAACAAGCGTACATTTATAAGCACTAGTAGAACTTGTCTCATATGAGAGGCATGATCATTCAAAGTTCTACTATACACAAGAATGTCATCACAGTAGACCACAACAAACTTGCCAATGAAGGGTCCCGAATCATGATTCATTAAGCGCATGAAACTACTAGGAGCATTAGATAAATCAAAAGGCATGACAAGCCACTCATACAAGCCAAATTTGGTTTTAAAAGTTGGTTTCTATTCATCTCCTTCACTCATTATTATTTGGTGATAGCCACTTTTCAAATCAATTTTAGAGAAGATTGTAGCGCGACTAAGCTCATCAAGCATGTCATCTAATCTAGTAATGGGGTGATGATATCACATAATGATATTATTGATGGCTCGACAATCAACACACATGCGCCAAGATCCATCCTTTTTAGGAACAAGAATAACTGGAATGACACAAGGGCTTAAGCTTTCTCGAACATACCCCTTGTCAAGTAGCTCCTATACTTGATGTTGAATTTACTTGGTCTCCTTGGGGTTGGCGTGGTAAGGAGGCCGGTTGGGAAGTGGTGCTCCTAGGTTGACGTTGATGTTGTGCTCGATGCCTTAAATGGGTGATAGCCCTACTGGAACCTCATGAGGGAAGACATGCATGAACTCCTGCAAAACACGAGAGATAGAACTAGCGTGGGTGAGTCGTTAGTCAAAGAATCTATGTATTTACACACAATTACAATATGTAGCATAGGTGGGTCACTCCTCAGTCCTCTCATCTCGGTCTTGGTGGCTAGCATCACTAAGCCTCTATTCTCACTTTTGTCCTTTTATCTCATTTTGGGCTTGTGGCTCTCACTCAACGTATTGTGGGAGTCACTCAAGATTGTGTTCTCTGGCTCACTTATCTTCTTCTCTTGAATTTTTGCCAAATTTTGGGCATCATCTGCAGTGATTTGACCTGGCATCATCGGGTGAAGCACATACTCCTTATGGTACCACCGGACGATGTACTCATTGGCATCGCCGTCGTACTGCCAAGGGTGGTGCAAGAGGAGATGGCACACTGTCACTGCCACTTTGTGGGAACCCTACCGCCGTGTGATGGTGGTGAGTTCACCGTGTTGCAATTGCGGTGATGACGCCGCTCCCAGTAAGTGCTCCTCCTACTCCTCTTCCCATTCCTATACTGCCTTGACTAGGTTCCCATGATCAATTTGGTTGTCAAGTTGCTCAGTTACTATGCTAGAATTAGGTTTGATTATTGATGCTTCTGGATGCTTCAACGAGCTGCTATGGCATGACTTTACTGCACATCTAATGGTGGCACTAAAAGCATGACAACAGTTTCGATAATTGAACCTACGGTGCTAATTTGAGTTATAGAATTGCTAAACTAATGTCCTGGGTCACTTTGTTTGGATGCTACATTAAGGTCTCGCTACAACTAACTCTGTGACATAGATAATTTTATTCTTGATGGTCTCTAAACCTTGCATAGAAAATTCAAGCCTTGGTCTAACTTATCTGGTCTTATTTGCCTCTCTATACTACCCAAGTGAATTCAATACTATATACATATATGTGTGCTAGGTGTGCTCTGTAGAGAGAATTTAGTCTTGAAACCACTCACTACTACAGAATACCTTATTACAGGCGGTTCAAAAACCCCAAGACAGGTGGTTTCCCAAACCGCCTATAAGCAAGGGCCTGTGATGACCACCCCTCATCACAGGGAATATCACAGGCGGATCTCTACAAAAACCACCTGAGATGAGGGGGTCATCACAGGCGGTTCTTATGGAGATCCGCCTGTGATGGGGATAAGAACCGCCTATGATGGGGAGGCCATCACAGGCGGATCTTGGTGTCATCACAAGCGGTTCCCCATAAAAACCACCTATGATTGTCGTAACAGCATACCTTAATTTCAGATTGTTGCATAGCAGCAGGAAACAAACACACAATACATACACATATCTCATTCATTCACAGTAATTAGAATTGAATCATATGAAATAACAGAAACTTGATACATACACATAAATTGAGTCACAAAATGAACTCTTGTCAAACTCATCAACATCACCAAATAAAGTAATTAAGCTCTCAATTTCATCCACCTCATGTCACAAAGTTCACAAGGTAATTTAACTCTTAGTAAATTCAGCATCCATATAAAAGTTCACAATGAAATACATATCACTTCTTAACTAAGATGAACTCGCCTTCCTCCATGTCGTAGGTGTGGAATTGGCCAAAAGGATCGATAATGTCTCTTATAAGGAATGCAGTGATGTGTTCTCTTATCCAGTCCAGTTGAGACGAATCCAATGACGTCTTGGGAATGCCTTTCTGCTATCGATAAGACTGTATATTAAAGCCATGTACTTACAATGAAGAGAAATATGATAATACTTATCGCAATAGCACCAAACCTGGACTTCATTTTTGCTAATGTTAGTGAGCATGATTTCCATGTTGTGGCAAACATAGAAGCCACAAACGCTTGTTCCTCCTTGTTGTTGGTGGCACTAGTAATATATACTATTGGTTAGTAGTTGGAGATCGTCATTATGACAATTTATGAAAATTCGTATTGAGTATAGAAAGATACATTAAAACCCTTGTCATTTAAAAGGGGCTGATTGGCACCTTTTCCTCCATTCTTGACATAGCTCTTCCACACCCTACGTGAATCGAAATGGTTTGTCTTCGGCATTGCAACACGAAAGTATTGAACGGTAGGTTCGTATATATTGGAAATATGCTTACTTGCTCATAAATCTTCCAAGTATTTCGATGTCAAAGTTTGCTCGTTTTAATGAATCTATAAACATGAGTCTTGGATGGTGTGGTATAAGGGCAGCAACAATCCAATGCTCTCTGCATTTAGTCACAATTGTTAGTAAATTCACATTATTTTGGTAAAATTACCAATAGCCTGGGATGGTGAAGTAGGTAGTGCGATACTTACGCCTGGTTGTACAAAAAAGTATGAATTCCTTATCATCTTGAGCAAGTAAGGCGTTTAGCACATACTCGGCAACAAAGTCTTCCACATCTAGGATCATCTGTGCTGAGACAATGTATGGGTCAAGAAACCCTACTTTTACGTGTTTCCTTCTGGTTTGTTCAATCGTCATCCTACACATAAAGAAGGTATGGGTTACATATATGTGGATATAGTACGTATAATACGAGTGTTGACCGTGATTGCGAACACTTACAGTCTGTAGCATCTGATAAGAGAGACTTCGAGGGACCGGTGGTTGTATAGTTCCCACAAGTCCACAAAGTTAACAAAAAACTAACAGTTCTCGAAGTCGTAGTGGAAATGTCCCTTACTGAAATCCACCTTCAAAGTTGTGGTCCATTGATTCTTTGGCTTCTTGACCTCCTTAAGGTAGTACTCGTGTAGCTCGCGGGTATATTTTGTGAGGGCATTGAGTGCCTCTGGCGATTTGAGCCATGGCTCTCCTTCAACATATTTATCTGCCAATGGCGTGAAGGGGAACTCTTCTTCAATGTAAAGGTGTGGTTCCTTCAGCAACTTCGCCTTCGACTTAGCGCCTCATTTTTTTAACGATCGGCTTCGATGACTTGGCGGGAGACGAATGGGCCCTTGTTGGAAGCTCGGGAGCCAAGGTGGTTTCCATCGGTGCCGTAGCGATTGTGGTGTCCTCATTACATGCAATACAAGGCTCTTGAATCACGGTTAGGTCTACCTCCCGTGATTCAGCTTGGTCGATAGATGGACGGGTGCCAGTCTTCCAATACTACATCCTTCTTGGGCCACTGGATAAAAGTCCCTTCAGCTTGACCCAGTCTTGTAATCTCATCATTTGGCGAAAACTTCAGCTTAATGGACTTGCGGTGTCATAGACACAGTCCACAATGACCTTCGCATTCCCGCGCGCCATCGGGATACAGTGGATGAGATCACCTTCATTGGATGGACATGCCATCCCTGTTGCAACCTCTAAAGGCTCGTTGTCAAGAAGCCGCACCAATCGCTTGCACCACGTCGTATCCTTGAAGGTAAAATGTGGTACAAGATAAAATAATTAGCTACACATGGATTGCGACAGAATTTTAAGTGGAACTTGAGATTGACATTTAATTACCAGGATCTCATCGACAGGATACGAGACGGCGCGATCATCTTCACCACTGGGGATGGAGGCTTGGCTATTCTTTCGGTTAGCAGCAGGGCTGCTTTGCATTTGTACGTTGCCATCTAAGGCCATGGCCACCATCTCCTCGAGGGCTCTTAGATGAGCATCGACCCTCATTTCCACCATGGCGGTGATTTCTTCTGTAAGAGCGGCTCTTTCTCTTGCCTCGTGCTCGGCTTTGGCCATGCCCTTATTCCTATATCTATGCAAATCATCTGGGAATCCATCTCTCCAGGTAGCTTAAACACTTGTACCCCTCGTGCGACCCGGATGCTTCTTGGTGCCGATGGCCTGGGTAAGAATATATTTCTCCCTTTGGAATTCGCAAGGGGAGGATGGTGTCGACAGGTTCTCCTGTAATAGGAGAACAAGTTACTACACATAGTATAACAGGTGGATGATTTACGGAGAGGAAGGTATTGTAAACGACATATTACCAATCTAGAGTAGACCTCCCGGGTTGCTACGCTCACGAAGGATTGGGCGTCCGAAGACGTTGCACCTGGATTCCTTCTCGCATACAACCAATTCCGTGCGCGCCGTGATTCTATGCTGGGAAATGGCGGGGGCTGGTCATTTAGGCATGCCCTCTCTTCTTCGTCCATCCATTTCCGTACTTTCGGTGCATACCCTGAACTACCTAATCTATGATGGTGGGTGTTCTTGACCACCAGTTCCTTCGCCGCTACACTCTTCGCCTTAAATTCTTCTGTTTCCCTAGATGCCTTAAATTGGGCCCACATCTCGCGATCCATCCATTTATGGACGTCGAATGGCTCCTCGTCCTTTCCAATGAAGTCATAGTAGAGAAAAAACTTGAACTCCTTCCAAGCTTTATTTGCGACTTTCAGGGTGGGAGCATCGGCGCGGGCCTTTACCTCTTCTGGGATCACGAAACGTGTGTTGATATCTTCAACCACAGCTCTACAGAGATCTCGCCCCACCTTCTTCCATGATTCTAGAATCAACGGAACCCGTGTTCGTGCGATGATCCCGCATGTCGTTCTCCATTTCGCCGCATTTTGTTCCGGCGCGATGTAATACCCAATTGTAACGAAGTAGGTATTTGACTTGCATGCATGCATACATGGCATCATCCCGCACCATCTCGTTTAAACCCGAAAAGGTTATAATTGTAATTTATAGAATATGTTAATATCTCATCCTCGGTGGATATTTATACAAACACCAATCAACTTATTTGAAGTAGTTGAATTGAAAATGTCGTTAATAAGGGTGGTGGGAGTCATCGAGCACTTCGGTGAATCCCCGTCCCTGAATCTAAAACCCTAAAGGAGCTGGAATTAGGGTTTCGACGATAGAACAAATTTCAGTGGATGCCAACCTCCCAAATTTCACAAGTCATTTCAAAAGTGGAAACCCTAGCCCCTTGCTAAGTTTCAAGATTTTTGAAGTAGTCGAAACCTAGTTTCTGCTCAAAACCCTAATTCGGACCCTAATTCAAATTTGAACTGGACACCCATTCAAATGAGCTCCAATTCAACCCAAACTTCTACAGTAGCTCAAGAATAATATTATGAACCTCCTGTAAAAATTTCACAAACTTTGGAGCAAGGATTGTACATAAAATACCATGGGGAATAAACCTAGAATGCATAAAAAGAAAAATCAAAAAGAAACCCTAACTCCCCCTGGGGCCAAAACCCCCCTCGGGCGGCCCAACTGCCTCAGCCCGCTCGGCCCCGCAACGACCCCACCACCCCGAAATACGCCTCCCCAACCCGCTTCCCGCCTCCCTTCTCTGCTCGCGCCCCACACCCGAGCCGCCTTCCCCCGCTCCCCTGTCAGGCCCCGGGCCCACCTGCCAGGTCCCGGCCTCCACGCTCCCATCGCCGGTAGGCCGAGTGGGGCGGTGCCCCGTGCCCCGGTCCGCTTCCGACAGCCCCGCGCCGCCCCATAAAAGCCCCGGTCCGCTCCCGACCGCTCCCTCCTCGCCTCCCCGCGTCAAACCCTAACCCTAGACCGAAGCTCCCCGTGCGCCCGAGCTTCCCTCCGCCTTCGTTCCCGTCGCCGGCAGCCTTCTCCGACGAGCAATTGCCGTCTCCTCGGTCCCCCTCGCGTCCTCCAGCTGCTACCGCAAGCTCCCACTCCTCCTGGTCTAACTCCCCCACCTCTCCTTTGCGCAGATCTACCCCGGGGAAGCTCCAGCACCGGCGACCCGAGCTCCTCGCCGTTCATCGCCGTCCCCAGCTCAACCCCGGCCGCTTCAGTCCTCCCCAAGCACGGAAACGACCCTAGGGTGAGCCTCCCGTCCTCCCTGCCCCTTTTCCCGAGCTCCCTGTGCTACAGAACGCCCTCCAGAGCAGCTCCGGCGAGGTCGCCACCGCCTCCCCAGTCACCGGCCATCGGAACCGAGGGAGAGAAGAGAGAGGAAGAGGGAGGGAGAAGAAAAGGTGGTCACGTGGCGGCTTTTGATTGGGTCCGAGTTTCTGAGAGAATGACAGGTGGGGCCGGGCTGTGCTGAGTAGGATTAGGGTGTGAGAATAGGGGGTAGACCTCTCGAGTGAACCTAGCGGGGTGGGTCCAGTGCGCAGTGAGAGAGAGGAGATTTGTCTGGGTATGCTTAGCAATTAAGAATTGAACTGTTAGGGTTAGATTTTGATCCAATTTTCAAACGCTCATAACTTTTAAACCACACGTCCAAAATTTGTAAATTTTACATATTTGGAAACCTTGGGAAATTCTCTACAACTTGGATGAATCAAAAGTTAACTTTGAACACATGCACTGTACTGTATTAAGGGGTTAGGTGTTTAACTCTGTCGCAGCCCGTAAAACACTAGCTTCGCGAGATTAACTCGGATCCGCACGATTCCACTTGTACTGTACTTGCATGTCGCTTAGCTACACTTATACGCACCTGTTGAGCATATTCGCTAAGCCCCGCCCCTAGTGGCGTCACTCTAACCCACCGACAACCCTTGGCGCCACAGGCGTATACGTAGGGTTATACCTCGCGATCGTAGTTTCGTCGCCATGCTCTCTTGTGAGTTAACCCCGCATGTCACACCGCGACCTAAGATATACCTACTGAACCTAACTACCATACCCTGCCACCGTCGATGCCACCCTAACACCTTAAAGTTGGACATGCATGCATAATAGGGTTTTAAGGCAATTCCTACCAACCCAACCCATGACATCCTCGATGCACTAGATCTCTAGCATCCCTAGGCCATCATAGTACTGCATAACTAGCTTTAGCCAACATGCATACATGCCGCCTTCTTATTTCTTTCTCGTTTGTTTCCGGTGTCGTCATTACTCGAAACAGAGGCAGAAGAGGACGACCACCCGGCTTACGAGACCTCGCAAGACCAGGAACAACCCGAATCAGGCAAGCAGAGCTTGTTGCATCTTTACTTTTTGTACTCTTGTGTATGCCCTGTTTATGTGTGCTTATGTATGAACTGTTACCTGTATGTCGCATATGAGGTTGAGCACACTAGTATGTGTAGGATGTGTCTTAGGTTGAGAACATCTGATAGCTCTTCAACTAAATTGTTAAGTGAGTTGGGAGAGCCGAGGGCGTGCACAATGGGTACGGTTGGTGTTAAATTGAAGCATGACGGTGACCCAGGTGTATGAAGGTTTTTGTCGCCACACCAACCCTATCTTCAGCGTGTCACCATCCCTTATCATACGTGAACGCTAGCGAGAACCAACATTGAGGATAGTTGGGGTAAGCCTCCATGCACTTTGGAGGCTCGCTACCTCCAAACTGTTATGCACTCACTATTCCTGCAGGGGTTGAGTTGTCGGTAGCGGTTCGAGAGATTTGAATGAACATATGTGGATTGGATCAATTTGGATTGGATTTAGGGGCTGCCCTAATTGAATTGGATGATGTTTAATGGATTGATTTGGATTGGACTCATGGGCTGTCCCAACAGATTTGGATTTGTTGATTTGATCTCGTGGTGAATCGATCATGATATGTTGGTATCCTGAGTTGGAATTGTTACTTAGCCTGTCTCTATTTCACCTTGATGATGTTATCTTCTTAACTTGTATATTGTTACTCTGAGAAGCATTCATGTTTAATTGTTGTTGTACTAGTATGAGTAGGACATTTAATCAAGCACGAATAAGTCTTGCGAGTACGTTCGTACTCACCTAGGTTATTCCTAGAGCTTGCAGGTGAGCCGGTGGTCGAAGATTATTTCGATGACGCCTGAAATTGTTGTTTCCTCGGTAGTGTTCGACCCATGGGATGGGTTGTAGCTTTTGTTCAGCGGTCATCGTGCCGCTGTGGGACTCATTTACTGTTCTTCCGCTGTCGTTTAATTACTCCGTACTCGGATATGATTTCGGATATAACCGACTGATGTAATATGTTGTCCCATCGTGGACTGTTATTAGTAATATCATATTGTAGAGCTTTGTGATGACATCCGAGTTGTTAAGATCAGGCTGCCCCTACACAATGTGTGAATGATATGAAGTGTACGGGTATGCCGTGAAGAGTCGAAGCCGTACCTTGTTCTACTAAGTCGAGCAAGTGTTGGTTGAGTGACCCGCTGGCTGAGATGCAGTGCCGGCCAGGCAGGGTGTGGGCGTGTTCTACCAGGCTTTCGAGCGACCCACTAGCCTCCGAGCTAGGTTAGGGTGTGGGTAGAACTGCCGGGCTCCTCCGACCTTGTTTGTCGTGGTAGGATTCGGGAACGACTCTGAACCTTCACCGGGTCATGGAATCGTATGTGATTCTGGGAAGATTGGTCGCTTCCGGCCGGCTCGCACGTGGCGGGTGTCGGATCGTTCCGCTTTGGTGCGTACGGCGCAGGTACCGTGCCACCGGGCTGACGAGTCCTTCGGTCCTTGGCGACTTCGCGTTCCCTTAATCATATGCAATTCCGGGTCCGTGACACACGATCGGTGCCCCTGACGGGCCTAACTCTGTTATGGGGAATCTGCCCTTCAGCCTTTGACTAGGTCCTCTTGGAGCCTGTCTGGATTTTGTCGTGGTTCTAGACGCATCAGAATTGTCTCTGGCAACCTCTGGGGAAGCTGAGCGACCAGGACTCAACATCTTCTAAAAGACGCATTACATGAAAAAGGTAAGATATGGAACAAAGTAGACCGTGAACTAGGAACACAAGTAGTACAACAACAATTAGAAGTCCAAATTGTGTATTCGTAAGAGACCGTGAACTAGGAAGTAGGAAAGTACTTCCATTTTACAGTACCCTAGGAAAAGAAACTACTTGTAATCACCTCTACCGAAAGAAACACACTATGATCTATGTCATTTTTCTAGATTTATGAACCCTTTGCTGATTATAATATGGGCATAACATGAAGTAACCATTTAATCACCTGATGGTTGTACTGTCCCACAAATCTCTTGTGTGTGCCTATTTGGATTCATGGGTCATATATCACCACAGAGCAGAAAAGTTTTACCCTCTGTGATAATATATTTTTCTTCCTTTGAACCTGCATGATGTTACAGCATTTTAGTGATAGTATCCAAATCCTAGGTGATACGAGGGAATAAGAATGATGTGATGTGAATTCTGATTGTGGTTTTTTAAGTCACTTGACTCATTGTGCTTTGTGTGCTAACCCTATATGCCAACATCTGAAAATTGACTTAATACAATGAATCACTACTCCCCAGTTGTTAATATAAGTTGGTAGTGGTTTTCAGTTTGGCAATGACAAACCATTTTCTGAAGCCGAAAGGATCCTGAAGCCAGAATAGTCTTCTATTGTTGATAAGAACACACGGCAAAACAGCAATTGCAAGAGACAATACATCTCAGTAACCCTTGGTTTAAGAGATTCTAGATTATGTTTCCAAAGTTTTGCTTTCACCTAAAACAATAGGTCTGGTTTATACATATAGTGTAGCACTGCAGAGTGTCTCGAAGCTAATCAAAATAAGATGTTAGCCTATCAAGGTTATATTGCTCTAGCCTCTATGACGTGATTTAGCAAATGGAAAATTTTCAAAGTTTTAGCATGGGCTCACTCTACCAATGTTGTACTCTAGAATTTTTTTAGAGGAATCTACTGCAAAATGAGCAATACCATATGTCGCTTCCCCATCATCCACTAAGCACAAAAAAGATTACTAACCTATCAAGGGGCAGCGGCATCAAGGATAGGGGCGGCGGCGTCGGGGTAGCGAAGTAGGGGACGGGGCCGTCGGTGGAGGCGGCATCGGCATCGGGGGCAGCGTCGGTGGTGGCAGCCTCGGCATCAGGGACGACTTTGGTGGCTACTGGGGGGCGTCGAGGCCAGCAGCGTCAGGGACGGTGTCGATGGCGACGGGTGGCGTCAGGGATAGGGGTGTGGGTGGCGGCGGTGTCAGCATCTGGGGTGGCGGCGGCGCCGGGTCCGGGGCCGGGGCAGCCTGCTGGCGTGAGGTGGGAGACGGGGGCGGCGTCGGGGGCAGCATTGAACAAGTCGGGTGGTTGGCGGTATATGAGACTTAGGTTTTTAGGACTTCGAAAATGCTTCAGGTATATAAAGTAGCTCTCATCGTAGGCGGTTCTCTCCAAAAACCATCTGTGATGACTACTCATCACAGGCGTTTCGGGTCAAAAACCGCCTATGATGACTATGCATCACAAACGGTTCTATTCAAAAACTGCCTATGATGACTACGAATCACAGGCAGTTCTTTGAAGGCACCATCTATGATATCCATTTTTCCTTTTTGTTTATTTTTAAATTTTTTGAATTAGTGTTCATACCTAGGTTGCATACGGTGTGTAATTTGGATAGGTGCTTACTTTTGTTTTTAAATTTCTTTTTCCTTTCTTGAATGATTTTATTTATACATATTGACACCTCCACATATATAGTATTGTGCATGATATTCGCACCTCCACAGTCATATAAATTGTACATCACATTATGAATTGAGTGAAATTCACGTGTGGGTACTGTACTTGTCTGCTCGGTTCACTTTTCTTGGAGATTCCGAGGTTGTTCTCTATTCTCTCCAGATTTGATTTCTGAACACTCGGAGATTTTCCTGGAGAATCTAGGATTTTCTCGGAGGCTCCGAGATTGTTCTCTATCCTCCTTGGACCTGATTTCTAAACACTGCGTGATATTCTTAGAGACTCCGGGAATATCGGAACCTCCGATATGGCCCGAACTTCTGATTTGTCCAGTTTTCAAGTTACAAGCAGGATCATAACATATTTTCCTTTACAGGCCTATGATGACTATGAATCACAGACGGTTCTTTGAAGGAACCGCCTGCGATATCCATTTTTCCTTTTTGTTTTAATTTTTAATTTTTTGAATTAGTGTTCATACCTAGGTTGCATACAGTGTGTAATTTGGATAGGTGCTTACTTTTATTTTTTAATTTTTTTCTTTCTTCAACGATTTCATTTATACATATTGACACCTCCACATATATAGTATTGTGCATGATATTCGCACCTCCACAGTCATATAAATTGTACATCACATTATGAATTCCACATGATTCGATATATCTTATTTGCTACAAATGTGAGTCATTCCTGATGATCGTTGCGCACGTACGTAGCTTCATCTTGATTTGGTTCGTCTTTGATCGTCATGCCATCTCTGGAGAAAGGCATCTCCTCAAACTGGTTGTACTTGTCCTCGTCAACTACATCACCCACTCCAACAATGTGTCTCTTCGAGTCCCTTATTACGTGATGCCTAAGATTTGTAGGATCAGAAACGTAGAATATCTGTCAAACTTGATTTGCTAAGACGAATGGTTCATCTTTGTACGCAATACTTTTGAGATCGACCGTTATGAAGCCGTACTTATCAACTTTTACTTGTGAGAGATTTACCCAACTGTAATGAAACAACAGAATCTTAAACTTCACGTAGTCTAGCTCCCAGATCTCTTCAATGTACTCGTAGTATGAGCTCTTCCTACCAACTGTATCTCGGGCATCTATTCGGACACCACTGTTTTGGTTTGTGCTCTTTTGGTCCTGATCTCTCGTTGACGATGACATGGCACCCGGGTATCGTCAAGGAGGACAAAGCTGGCCATCCGGGCATAGGGTGGGCCAAGCCGAGTACTCGAAGTCCGACTTCTACACGGGGGCGCCTCATCGACTTGGAGTACAAGACATGGACTAATACCTGCCCGGCATACCCAGGTATCCATTGTAACTGATTAGGAAACATATCTGTAAGCCGATCCGGACTCCTATAACCCTACCCCCGGGTCGTCTATATAAGGCCGGGTAGGGATCCTTGGATCGGCACAGGCTTAGAGGCGATCAAGAGCAAGCTAGAGCATAAGAACGCTCTGAGCATAGGCATAGACACATACCCTCATTCGGGATACGATCAATACAATCCACCAAACATAGGACATAGGGTATTACCTCTTCTCGAGGGCCTAAACCTGTCTAAACAATTGTCTCACGTGTGCACCCATCTGGATCTACTGTGCTCACGCCGCCCCATATTCATTATTGCCGGGTATAAACTCCGACACTCGTATAAAATGTGTAGCCATTTATGTCCATCCCTTGCCATGTCACAGCTGTACATGATGGACCTTCTGCCAACCATGTGAGCGTTGGGTCAGAGACGATAACCCATGAGGTTGCTCATATAACCATTTGTTGAACTGACAATTGTGCTCTTTCATCACCCGAGCTTCTGTCGCTTTCAGATTGTTCTCCCATAGCATGGCCTACTATCGGTCGATATATGGGGCCACTAAGGCCATGTGTTGCAAAACTGTGAAGTGTGCTTGATCAATAACCTTCCGGTCAGGAACGACATCTTTCCTGCCAAGGGTTCCGACATCTCGAAGCCTCCCCTCGTGGCGAGATTCAGGCAAACCTATTGGTTTTACTGTAGCCATGTAGTCGACACAGAACTCGACGACCTCTTCGGTTGCATATCCTTCCACAATGCTTCCCTCCAGACGTGATCGGTTACGTACAAAATGCTTTAAAATTCCCATGTATCTCTTGAAAGGGTACATGCTATGAAGGAACACAGGTCCGCACCACTTTATCTCTCTCACAAGATGCACAGTGAGATGCACCATGATATCAAAGAATGAAGGAGGGAAATACATCTTAAGCTGACATAAAGTTTTCACCACCTCCTCTTGAAGAGCATCTAGTTCCATGGGATCGATGACCTTCTGAGATATTGTGTTAAAGAAGCTACATATTCTCATGATTGTCTATCGAACCTTGATAGGTAGGATATTCTGAATAGCAATCGAGAGCAGCTGAGTGATCAATACATGACAATCGTGAGACTTCATGCCAATCAATTTTAACTTTTTCATTGAAACAAAGTCTTCGTATGTTCGAGGAGTAGCCGGTCGGAACTTTAACACCATGCAGGAACTGGCACAACTCTTTTCTCTTAGCCCTTAACAGAGTATGGCAGACAGGTTCGCATTACATGTGACCTGTTTGAGTCTCTTTCGGGTGTAACTCTTTTCTAATTCCCATGTCCAACAAGTCAAGCCTTGTTTTGAGGCCATCCTTACTTTTGCCCTTCATATTCAATAACAAACCTATAACGCTATCACACACATTTTTTTCTACGTGCATGACAAACTTGCAGGTAGTCCCCAATAGGGTAAGTTCCAGAATATCGACCTCTTCTCCACACAGCCTTCTCACGTGTAGCCTTTATTTTGCTTCCCTTTCCATACGTAACTTTTATACCCTTTACCATGTCATGTACCTCCATACCGCTATATTGCTTCGGAGGTGTACCGTCATCGATTTGTCCATTGAATTGTTTCTTCATTTGACGGTACGGATGGTCTCTTCGAAGGAACCTACGGTGACGCATGTACACGGTTTTGCCCGAATGCTTAAGCCACTGACTAGCCGTATCTTCCAGGCAGTTAGTACATGCTTTTGACCCTTTCGTACTCTGGTCAGAAAGGTTAGCAAGGGCTGGATAATCATTTGTGGTGCAGAATAGTAAGCTGCGTAGATTGAAGTTCTCTCGCTTGTGAGCACCAAATACATCTTCCCCATGGGTGCACAATTTCATGAGATCTTCCACCAATGGCTATAGGTAAACATCTATAACGTTCCTGGGTTTCTTTGGTCCTTGCACTAGTATTGTCATCATAATGTACTTCCGCTTCATGCACAACCAAGGAGGAAGGTTATAAATACACAGATTCACTGGCCAGGTGCTATGACGGCTGCTCATGCTTCCAAAAGGGTTCATTCCTTCTGTGCTCAGTCCAAACCTTATATTTCTTGGTTCCCTCCCAAAATCTTCAAATTTTCTATTTAATATATGTTAAAAATATTTTATTTGGATTTTTATCTCAAATTAATCAAAGGCCTTGAATTAATTTGAGAGCATTAAGAGTTGTTTTTGAATTTTCAGTGGTCCATTATTTGAAAATTGGCTCCAAAGTATTTTTATTGAGTTCCCCATGGTCAAATTGATTTAATGGAATTTTTCTGGAATTTTCGGAGGTGTTTTGGTATTTTTAAAGGCCTTATTTGATTTTCTACAATTATTTTATTTTGAAAATGTTTTTTGGCTTCTTGGGCCGGCAGCCCACTCCCTCTTCCCTCTTGGGCCCGCTCGGGCCGAAGCCCAGCACGCCCTGCCGCCCAGCCCGTCCCGGCCTGCTCCCTTTCCCCGCCGCCTGGGCCGCCCCCTCCTCCCGTGCTGGGCCGACGCCTCCGCCCACTAGGCCGGCCTGCCCCGCCGCATGCCTGGGCCGCCCAGCAAGCCGCCCCAGCCAGGCCGCCCAGCTGGCGCCTCCACCTCCCGCCTGGGTCAGCAGGCCAGGCTGCCTCCTCCCTTTTTGCTCCCTGGGCCGCGCCCCACCCTTGCCTCCTTTGGGCCGCCAACTTGGGCCTTAGCCAGGCCGGCCTAGGCAGCTGAGCAGGCGCCATGGCTGCCTCGCGCGCGTGCGGCCGCGCAAGCCGTTCGATTAGCACCGCCGCCAGTGCGTTTCCTGAGATTTAATTTCCAAAATTTTTGCTCTTTAATCCGGCGCTAATTACCATCAATTGGTGCCCTTTCCTCTCCCCATTTCTTCCCTATAAAAGGCCCATAATCCCTGCAGGTTATTCCTTTGCTTTCCACTTCAAATTTCTTCCTCCACATCCTCTTCTTCCTCAACTCCGGCAACAACTCCGGCGAGCAATTCCGGCCACCGCGACGTCCCCCACACCGAGGCGCTGCTACCCGGAGCTTCCCCACGCCGACGTGCATCTCCTACCACAAGAATTCGGGAGCTTCTTCCTCTTCATCAACCGAACCGCGAGTTTCTTCTCCAATTCCAGCGATCTCCTTCTCTCCTCGTTTTTTCTACCCACGGTGAGCCTCTCTCCAATCCCTTCCCGAGGTAGACTCCCATCAACCCGTAGATTATTTTTCCTCTACCAATCTTAGCCATCATCCACCTCCTTTGTGTAGCCATTAATCCTTGAATCCTCCACTTTGCCCTCTGTTACTGTAGCATGAACAGTACTCTCATGTACACTAAACCCTAGGCCAATCTTCTATCTAATTTTTGAGCCCATCTAAATCTTGCCCGATCTTAGATCTCAGTAGTAAAATGGAACCATTAGAACCCCAGGAGTCCAATGGTGCGATCGGATTTTTAATCCGACCGCTAGATTTTGAATTATATTTAAATTTGGATGAAATTTGATCTAATTTCATGATAACTTTGTACTGGATGATTATTTTGAAGTAATTCTTTTTTTGTAGATCTCTAGTATGCTAAGGAGTACTTCTGCAAATTTTCATAATTTTTGGATTAGTGTAGAATTTGTTGGAATTAAAATAAGCTTTATTTTAATTATTAAAAATAGTAATGCTCTCTGTTATTTTTATTCAATTTTTGCTTAGGATCAGAGAACCCTAGAACTCATTTACCATGTAAACCAAAACATTTTTCCTGCAATGGTTAGGGTTATAGTAATCAAGATGTGTTCTAGACCTATTTAAAATTGTTATTTAAATTCTGTTTTAGCAATAGTTTCTTTATAAATCTCTTTTAGCCATTAAAAATTCATGTCCAGTACCCAATAAATCATGATATGTTATATGAATGATGTCAAGTCATGGGAACCCATTTGGCATGATTAAATAATGTTTTACCATGCTTTTAGTGTAATTTTCATGCTTGGAATAATAGTTATAATTACTTAAATTATATTTCCAGAACACTTGCAAACATGAAATGTCTCTGGAATTGGTATTATGACATGAGATTCCAATTGTATGATTTATTGATGATAATGAGAATTTTCCACTTAATTGTTACACTAGAAATGCTAGTAATTGCCTTAACTAATTAACGTTCAGATTAAAAATTATTATTAAATCATTTTGGTACTGTTCCAGTACTGTTAACATGTTCCAAGATGTTCCGTGTTGAATTAGTTCATGTTAATGGTAGAGAATAGCTTTTAGCTTAATTTCTAGTCTTTAAAATAATAGGAAAGCATGTGTAAATATGATTAGAGGTTGTTAATTTATTCCTTACTGTTATTAACCATTATAGATATTTAGGACCTACCTAAATATTTAGTTGTGGTTAATTGTGAATGGTTTTGTCCTTTTATCATGATTACTAGCATGTTAAGGTGCATGTTGTGTGTATATATATATGTATACCTATTAGAATACCCAGTAAGGGATAGATGTTATCTTTATATATATATATATATATTGTCACGGACCCGAAATAGCATATGATTAGGGGAACGCGAAGTCGCCAAGGACCGAAGGACTCGCCAACCCGGTGGCACGGTACCTGCGCCGTACGCACCAAGGTAGAGCGATCCGACACCCGCCACGTGCGAGCCGGCCGGAAGCGACCACTCTTCCCAAAACCACATACGATTCCGTAATCCGGTGAAGAGTCAGAGTCGTTCCCGAATCCTACCACGACAAGCAAGGTCGGAGGAGCCCGGCGATTCTACCCACACCCTAACCTAGCTCGGAAGCTAGTGGGTCGCTCGAAAGCCCGGTAGAACGCCCACACCCTGCCTGGCCGGCACTGCATCTCAGCCAGCGGGTCACTCAACCAACACCTGCTCGACTTAGTAGAAAATGGTACGGCCTCGATCCTTCACGGCATACCCATACACTTCATATCATTCACGCATTGTGCAGGGGCAGCCTGGATTAACAACTCGGATATCATCACAAAGCTCTACAATACGATGTTACTTAAAACAGTCCACGATGGGACAACATATTACATCCGTCGGTTATCACCGGAAACATATCCGAGTACGGAGAAACTTAACAACAGCGGAAGCAAAATAAGTGAGTCCCACAGCGGCACAGTGACCGCTGAACAAAACACCAACTATCCCATTGTTCGAACACTACCGAGGAAACCAAGTTTAAGCATCGTCAAAGTAATCTTCGACCACCGGCTCACCTGCAAGCTCCAGTGATAACCTGGGTGAGTACGAATGTACTCGCAAGACTTATCCGTGCTTGATTAAATGTCCTACTCATACTAGTACAACCACAATTAAACATGAATGCTTCTCAGAGTAACAATATACAAATTAAGAATATAACATTAAGAAGGTGAAGTAAAGAGTGACTAAGTAACAAATTAATTCAGGGTACAACCTATCACAACTATTTCACCTCGAGATCATATCAGACAATCCAAATCCATTATCCAGTTCATAATCGAATTCACTCCCTGATCACAATCCAATAGGAAAAATCCAATTCAAAGTCAAATCCAATTCAAAGTCAATTCCAATTACCAAGTTTTCAGCCATCAAGATAACTCAAGTTTCTCAAATCCCACCAATCCATGGGAAAACACATTAGCATTTAATCTCTCGAAGCGTTACCGGAAGATACGACCACCTGCGCCCATATTGGGTGCATAATCATTTGGGGGTAGCGAGCCCCCAAAAGCAGGGAGGCTTACCCCAACTATGCCGCAGGGAAGATCTCCGCCTAACGTTCACGTGTTACAGGGACAATAACACTCTGGCGTATGGTTGATGTGGCGACAAAAACCTTCACACATCCCTGGGTCGCCGTCTCGACTGCTATTAACATCAACCGTACCCTTTGTGCACGCCCTCGGCACTCACAACTCACCTTATTAGTTTAAGTTGTTAGGGTACGAGGTTGATTTATAACCATAACTGACCACATCATGTCCCAATCCAAATCCAACACTCCTGACGAGAACATATCGTGAAACCCTAGCATGCTAGTCGTGCGAACGATAACCACGATACATAACAGATAGCTCACAATTAAGTATAAACAAACACACATACGACAACAGTAATAAGAATGCAACAAGCTCTGCTTGCCTGATCCGGGTTGTTCCTGTTCTTGCGAGGGGTCGTAAGCCTGGTGGTCTCCTTCTTCGAAATCTAGTGCAAGGCAATCGAACATCGGAAATGAGCGATAATGGAACAGCCAGCATGTATGCATGAAGACTAATGTAACTAATGAATGTTCAGACATGTGCTGGTGTTAGGTTTAAGTTCATAAAGGTTGTTCGTAGTTGACGTATAAGGGTTTTAGGGTTGCCCTAGTTTGCATGCAAGCTACTCACTATTCAAGTACGAACTAGGGTTGTGGATATTCTTGCTCAAATTGAGGGGTCATGGACCCAAACATGTGTAGTTTAGAAGTGTTCTGGAATACAAGACTAACGCTGCTGAAACCTCTTGAGTCGGAACTACGAATTGCAAGTTAGGGTTTAGCGAGCTAGGGTTTAGTGGGGTTCGACGAATAAGTGCGATAACCCTAGAACCACCCCATGCATGTAACCCTACTGGGATTTCAATGGTTTCATATCGTAGACTATCTCACGAGGACTCCAGAAAGGTCCAATTTGTCGAGATCGGAGTTGGGATGGCGAAACTAGGGTTTACGGATCCTCGACACTAGCTAAACTTCTACCCCAGATATTAGTGTGTGCATGTGCTCAAAATTATATTTTGATTCAGCCATCTTGTAGAGAATCTCCTGAGGTTTCCAAATATATAAGAATATTTCAATTTGGAGTTGCGGTTTAAAAGTTATGGCCATTTGAATTTTAGTGCATAATCTGCCCTAAACAATTCGAAACCCTAAGTGCTAAGTATACCCGAAGCTTACCCCGATCAGATCTAAAATCTAACGCGCACCCGAGAGATTACCCGAGAACCCTACTCACTAATCCACGTCAGCAGGCAACGGGGCCCATCTGTCATCCGGTGTGGCGCTCGGGAGCCAACCAGAACGCGCCACGCGGCCTCTCCCTCACTCTCTCTCGCACTCTCTCTTCTCTCTCTCTCTGGACCGGCCGGAGCAGGAGCTCTGCGGCGGAGACTCACCGGAGAGCTCGTCGGAGACGGCTCCGGTGCTCGGATCTACTCGGAGCAAGAGGCAAAAGCCTCGGGACTTCACCTTGAGCTCGTCTCGGTGGTCGGGGAGGATGGAGAAGGCCTGGAGGGTGGTCGGCGACGAGGAGGAGCGGCGAGGGGCGTCGGGTTGCCGGTGCTGGGTCGTTCCAGGCGCAGATCTATAGAGAGAAGTGGTTAGAGAGGTAGAGGAGAAGGAGGGGCTTCTCGGGAGCAAGAAAATGGGGGGAATGGGAGACCAGAGCTGCGAGGGGGAGCTCGTCGGAGTTCTGGTCGGGCGCGGAGACGAAGACGGCGGCGAGGGATTTCCGAGGTGGATCTGGAAAATGGAAAGGGATGGAAGTCAGAGGGGGAGAAGGCTGAGCTTGAGGGAGGAGAATTGGGGCTCGGGGCTTACCGGAGCACTCGGAATTGCTCGTCGGAGCAGAAGGCAGAGACGGCGGAGGGAGCTCGGAATTGGGGCTAGGGTTTGCTGAAAATGGAAAGGGAGCGGGGGATGAAAAGGGGCTGTCGGGATGCCCCTTTAAAGGGCGGCGGGGTGCTCGGGCGCGGCGCTGGTCGGGACAGGCGCCGCCCACGCCGGCGAGTAGCCGGGCGGGACGTGGACGAAACGTCCTGACATGCGGGACCAGTGCGCAGGGATGAGAGGGGAGAGGCTGACAGGCGGGGTCAGCCTGTCAGCGGGAGAGGAGGCGCGCTCGCGCGGGGGAAGAAGTGGGCCGGCCGCTGGGCCGACCGAGTGGGCTGCGGTCTGTTAGGTTTAGGTTTTTATTCCTTTTTCTTTTTATTTATTCCCTGATTCTTTCCCCATGTTATTTTATGTGCAATTTCTTCTCCAAATCATCTGAAATTTTTACCAGATCCTCCTGAGATTATTCCTGAGTTGCTGTAGAAGTTTGAGCCACTTTGGGGTCCATTTAAATGAGGGTCTAGTTCAAATTGGGGTTTGAGCTAATTCCAAGGTTTGAACTGCGACTAGGTTTGGACTTCTCCAAAATTCCTAAGATTTTGCCTGGGGCTAATGTATATCATTTCATGTTTATTCCCAAGGTTTGAGGCATTTTCATCCACTCTAGCTTGTCTAGTTACTAACCCTAGTTTCTCGGACTTTAGGGTTTGCCCTCGGCAAACCAAGGCTATCCCTAAATTAGGAAGTTTGAGGAGTTGCACCCCTGGGAAAACTACTCTGTCGTCAAAACCCTAATCTGGCACCGTTAGGGTTTTAGGGTTAGGGACGGGGATTCGTTGAAGGGTTCGATGACTTCCACCACCCTTAACGATGATTTGTTAATTCGAATACTTCAAATAAGTTGATTAGTGTTTTGACCTTGTTATTTGAAATACTTCAAATAAATTGATTGGTGTTTGTATAAATATCCACCGAGGATGAGATATTAACATATTCTATAAAGCAAAGTTGATATACAACTAGGTTTGAATAAGGTGTGGTTGATGATAATGCCATGTATGCATGAGTGCAGAGCAATACCTATTTATCGTAAAGTGGGTATTACAAAACCTACCCCCCTTAAAAAGATCTCGACCCGAGATCGCTAACGGTCGACAAACAAGGTTGGAAACTCGGTCTTGAGCCATTCTTCACGTTCCCAGGTGGATTCGTCTTCGGTGTGGTTGCTCCACTGAACCTTGAGGAACTTGATGGTACGACGTCGAGTCGTGCGTTCAGCTTCGTCGAGGATGCATACCGGATGTTCCCGATACGACAGGTCTTCATGTAGCACTTCTATTTCGGGGTTGGTCTTCGTCTCTGGAACTCGATGGCAAGCCTTTAACTGGGACACATGGAAGACATTGTGCATCCGCGACAATCCAGGAGGTAATTCCAACTGGTATGCCACTGTCCCTCTTTTGGCTAGGATTCGATACGGTCCGATGTAACGAGGGGCTAGCTTTCCTTTCATTGCAAAGCGGCGAACGCCTCTGAATGGGGTGACCTTGAGGTACACATTGTCTCCCACCTGAAAGGTAACCTCTCGGCGCTGAGGATCGGCATAGCTTTTCTGCCTGGACTGAGCTTCTCGCAGCCGTTCTCGGATGAGTTGGACTAAGTCTTCTGCTTCATCGATTGGGTTAGGTCCAAAGAATTGTCTCTCGCCGGTCTCGGACCAGTTCAATGGAGTCCTACACTTTCTTCCATAAAGTATCTCAAAAGGTGCCATACCGAGACTAGTCTGATAACTATTGTTGTAGGCAAACTCTGCATATGGCAAGCAATCTTCCCAATTGGATCCCAATGTGAGTGCACAAGACCTTAACATGTCTTCAAGGATCTGATTTGTCCGTTCAACTTGACCACTAGTTTGTGGGTGGAAGGCGGTGCTAAAGGAAAGAGAAGTTCCCATAGACTCGTGCAGGCATTTCCAAAACCTGCTGGTGAATTGAGTGCCTCGATCTGAAATGATTCTCTTGGGAACACCATGGAGACAAACAATCCGAGAGATGTACAATTTTGCTAGCTGACTCACTTTATGTGTTGTCTTGACGGGGATGAAGTGGGCGACTTTGGATAGACGGTCTACAATTACCCATATTGCATCGTTGCCCTTTGGGGATCTTGGCAGACCTACTACAAAATCCATACCAACCTCTTCCCATTTCCATTCGGGAATAGGGAGTGGTTGTAGTAAGCCTGCTGGCCTCTGGTGCTCGGCCTTCACACGACGACAGATGTCGCACTTAGCAACATACTGGGCAATCTCCCGCTTCATTCGGGTCCACCAGAATTGGCGACGTAGATCTTGATACATCTTGGTACTGCCCGGATGGATGGCTAATGGGGAGTTGTGTGCTTCATGAAGGATCAGGTCTTTTAGTTGCTTGTCCTTGGGCACAACCAATCGTTTTCCAAACCATAATACTCCATCCTTATCTTCAGTGAAACAAGTTGCGGTACCAGCCTTCATCTTCTCCCTAATTTTCTGCATTCCGACATTCTGAGCTTGAGCAGCCTTGACTTGATCTTCTAGCGATGGCTTCACCTCAAGAGTGGCGAGGGTACCTTGTTCAACCATCTCCAAATTCAGACGCTGAAATTCTTCGTGGAGAGGTGGTTGTTGTTCCTTGATCATGGTGTTGTTGCAGTAAGCTTTCCGACTAAGGGCATCGGCAACAACGTTAGCTTTGCCAGGGGTATAATTCAAACCCAGGTCATAATCTTTAATGAGCTCGAGCCATCTTCTTTGGCGTAGGTTCAGGTCCGGCTGGGTGAATAGGTACTTCAGGCTCTTATGGTCCGAGAAGATCTCGCAGCGCGTGCCGATGAGGTAGTGTCGCCAGATCTTCAGGGCATGCACTACGGCAGCTAATTCCAGATCATGGGTGGGGTAATTGGCTTCATGAGGTCTCAACTGACGCGAGGCATAAGCCACCACACGGCCTTCTTGCATAAGAACACAGCCCAATCCATTTCGGGAAGCATCACAGTAAACCTCGAAATCCTTATTAGCGTCTGGGAGGATAAGTACCGGGGCTGAAGTCAATCTTTCTTTAAGTTCTTGAAAACTCTTTTCACACTTGTCTGACCATATAAACTTGGCTTCTTTCTTCAGCAATTCTGTCATCGGCTTGGCTATGGAAGAGAATCCTTCAATGAATCGGCGGTAGTATCCTGCTAGTCCAAGGAAGCTTCGGATCTGGGTAACCGATTTGGGTTGCTTCCACTCTTGTACCGCTTGCACTTTGCTCGGGTCCACCGCGACACCGGCAGCTGATATTACGTGGCCCAAGAACTCCACTTGGTGTTTCCAAAACTCACACTTGGAGAACTTGGCATACAGACGATGCTCTCGAAGCTTGTCGAGCACCTTTCTCAAATGGCCTTCATGTTCTGATTCAGACTTGGAGTAGATGAGGATGTCGTCGATGAAGACGACAACAAATTGATCCAGATACTCCATGAAGACTGCGTTCATGAGTTGTGTGAAGGTGGAAGGGGCATTGGTTAAACCAAAGGACATAACTGTATACTCGTACGACCCGTAACGAGTAGTGAAGGCTGTCTTCGGGATGTCTTCGGATCTGATCTTTATCTGGTGATAGCCCAATCTGAGATCGATTTTGGAGAAGACGCGGGCTCCGGTCAGCTGATCAAAGAGGTCATCAATCCTTGGAAGGGGACATTTGTTCTTCACCGTAAGCTCATTTAGTGGACGATAGTCTACGACCATCCTTAAGCTTGAATCTTTCTTCTTCACGAACATGGCGGGGCATCCCCATGGTGATGAGCTAGGTCGGATAAATCCCTTTTCTTCAAGCTCCTGGAGCTGCTTCTTCATTTCTAATAACTCCTTCGGGGATATCCGGTAGGGTCGCCTTGACACAGGAGCGGTTCCCGGTGGAAGTTCGATAACGAACTCCACGGCACGGTCAGGGGGCATACCCGGCAACTCTTCGGGGAACACGTCCGGGTATTCACACACTACTGGGACGAGCTCGATTCCTTGGTCCGGGATACTATTCAGAGCAAAAAGACACCCTGATGAGGACGAGGACACAAATATCACTTCTTTGCCGGAGTCCGAGGTAAGGGATACTGATCTTTTGGCACAGTCTATCTGGGCTTTATGCTGGATCAACCAATTCATACCCAATATAACATCTAGCCCTGCGGACCCCAAAACTACCATGTTTGCTAGGAACACTTCTCCGCCAATTTCTACGTTAACCCCTTCACAAACCAACTCGGTTTTCATCTCCGAACCAGGGGTTGCAATAATAAGAGGATGATGCAAAGCTGAGGATGGAACATGGTTGTCATGCACAAACTTGCTGGAGATGAATGAATGGGACCGGAATCAAACAAAACAGTTGCGGGGGTTGAGTGAACGGAGAGCGTACCCAACACTACTTCGGGTGCATCTTGAGCTTCCTCGGCGGTGACGTGATTTACTCGACCACGGCCGGAAACTTGGGTCTTGGTGGGGGCTGATCCTCTGGTCTGGGATCCTCCTCTGGTCTGCCCTTGCTGCGTCTTGGGGGCGAAGGCGTGCCCCGTACGTGGAGTGGAACAATGATTGGCATAGTGCCCCAGGGACCCGCAGTTATAACACCGAACTTGGCTCAGATCATGTAGAGGTCGCTGTTGCACTCCCTGAGGACGAGGTTGATAATTCTGCTGCTGGGGACGGGGAGTGTAGACTTGAGGTCTTGACGGATATGGCCTCGCAGGATGAGGTGATTGGGGCTGCCACACCCGCGGCTTCTGTGAACTGCTCGCAGCTGATCTCTGTACTTCTCTCTCGCGCTTGCGGTCCTGCTGAAGGACAAACTCCTTCGCTTCAATCTCGATGGCCTTATCTACCAAATGCTGGAAATTCTGCACCTCGGCGATAGCTAGCTTGGCCTGCAATTCATTGTTCAGCTTGCGCTTGAATTTCTCCACCCTGTCCTCGTCGGTGGAGACTTCTCGCGGCACATAACGGGATAGGTGGTTGAATTCGTGGAGGAACTCTAACACTGACTTTCTGCCCTGTCGGAGATTGTAGAACTCTTCCTTCTTTAAATTCATGACGCCCTTGGGGATATGGGAAGCACGAAAGCCGGTTCGGAACTCGGCCCACGTGACTACATGGCCAGGAGCTTGGATGGCCAAGAAGTTCTGCCACCAGTTTGCTGCAGCGCCTTCCAGGTAGTGGGTGGCGAAGTTAACTTTATCTGCTTCGGCGCACTGTGCCAGTTGGAGTTTTCTTTCAATCGTGCAGATCCAGTCATCCGCGTCCATAGGGTCGTCGGATCGATTGAAGGTGGGCGGCTGTGTTCGCTGGAACTCAGCTAGGCCACCACGAGCCTGTCCACCACCGGCGCCTTGATTACGCGCCAGCTGTTCGAGGATTCTGTTCTGGGTCATCAGCAGATCTGCAATGCTTGGCTGCTGGGGAGGGGGTGGTACTTCCTCTTCCTCACGGTCACGGTGCCCACGTGCAGCTCCACGGGTTCCGGTAGCCATGCTGCTGAAATCAGAAGACACCGGATGAGATGAAGGAAGCTAGAAGGTTGGAAACTCAAGGGTCTATCCATAAGGGTATAACAAGGCATCCAAGAACGTGGCAAATAACTTCAGACAGACTTCCTCAAGGCAAGGGCAAGCAAGGGAAGTTAGGGTTAACACTCGAATTCATTAATATAATCGCCGGAGTTCATACATGGGGCTGCGGTTTAAATCACCCTTATGGTGAAATAAACGTATACAAAATACCAAAATTGCAGCCACAAGTACCCAATTACATGCCTCTCAAAAGATAACTTAGACCTAGGGTTTGGTTCAGTTTACAATCCATAAGAAGGCCTTTAACAACGTGCCACTCGAATCCAATCGGCACTACGACGACTAACTACTACGACTAGTACTTCGAATCCTAACCTTCAACCACTCAGCCTACTCTTCGTCCGTTGGCGGGTTGCTGGTGGTGTACCAAACACGCTCCTCAGGGTCCTCTTCCTCTTCTTCTCTTGCAGCAGCTTCATTGGTGGGAACTGAAGCGGCTGGTGTGGAGGCATCTTCTTGTGAGGGCCTTGGAGTGAAGAGCCGAAGGTACTGTCGGGAGGTCATCCTTTTACGTGGCTAGACTCCAGAACTCTGAGGTTGAGCTGCCTCACCAGGTGGAGTTGGGGTCGGCTCTTGTACTGAAACAAAGGGGCTCTCGCCGCAAGACTCATCTTCATTTGCCACATGGTACCTTCGACGCAACTCATAGCGAAGCTTGCGGTTAACTCTTGTTAGTCGTTCCACCTCTTGAGTAGCATTTCCGTAGTCCCGATACAACTATCGTGCATTACTTCCGCAGAGACAATGTGATTGGCCGTCTCCATCTCAGTCTCATCCTCTTCTTCGTCGTCACTTGGGTGCTGGCACCGAAATGCTGGCGCCTCCATCGGTAACCTGGGGAATAAGACGGAAGGGGGAAAATAGGAAGATCTCATCGAAGTGATGTCGTAGGTGGAGAACTGCTTTTCTTGAGGCTTCCAGTCGGGCATCCGCATCACTTGGTCTGGGTGCTGTAAAGGTCTGATCCAGATCCGAAACTCTCACTGTGACCCATCCCATCCAAAAATGAGTCTTCCCGTGAACTTTGTAGGTCTTGGCATGGAAAGCAGGGAGGTCTTCTTGGGGCACGCCAAGGTATTCCAACATTCTCCATAACAGGGTAGCCCATCCTCCTAGTTGATGTGGGTCGGTCACAATGTTATACACCATCCTATACAAGTTTAGAGTTAGAGAGGATAAAGTTAGCCACACGAAGAAAACAAATGCAATAGAGGAGAATTTCAGAACTAAGAGCGATGAGGGTAAGGAATAAAAGCAATCTACTTATTAATTTTAACATAGGGTTTAATTTTAAATAGTTTTGCTGGCCTATCAGCGAGGCGCAGCGGAAACCCTATCTAACGACCACCTGCAATTGGCTTCCTACGGTCAGCTCGGCTCTGATACCAAGCTGTCACGGACCCGGAATAGCATATGATTAGGGGAACGCGAAGTCGCCAAGGACCGAAGGACTCGCCAACCCGGTGGCACGGTACCTGCGCCGTACGCACCAAGGTAGAGCGATCCGACACCCGCCACGTGCGAGCCGGCCGGAAGCGACCACTCTTCCCAAAACCACATACGATTCCGTAATCCGGTGAAGAGTCAGAGTCGTTCCCGAATCCTACCACGACAAGCAAGGTCGGAGGAGCCCGGCGATTCTACCCACACCCTAACCTAGCTCGGAAGCTAGTGGGTCGCTCGAAAGCCCGGTAGAACGCCCACACCCTGCCTGGCCGGCACTGCATCTCAGCCAGCGGGTCACTCAACCAACACCTGCTCGACTTAGTAGAAAATGGTACGGCCTCGATCCTTCACGGCATACCCATACACTTCATATCATTCACGCATTGTGCAGGGGCAGCCTGGATTAACAACTCGGATATCATCACAAAGCTCTACAATACGATATTACTTAAAAACAGTCCACGATGGGACAACATATTACATCCGTCGGTTATCACCGGAAACATATCCGAGTACGGAGAAACTTAACAACAGCGGAAGCAAAATAAGTGAGTCCCACAGCGGCACAGTGACCGCTGAACAAAACACCAACTATCCCATTGTTCGAACACTACCGAGGAAACCAAGTTTAAGCATCGTCAAAGTAATCTTCGACCACCGGCTCACCTGCAAGCTCCAGGGATAACCTGGGTGAGTACGAATGTACTCGCAAGACTTATCCGTGCTTGATTAAATGTCCTACTCATACTAGTACAACCACAATTAAACATGAATGCTTCTCAGAGTAACAATATACAAATTAAGAATATAACATTAAGAAGGTGAAGTAAAGAGTGACTAAGTAACAAATTAATTCAGGGTACAACCTATCACAACTATTTCACCTCGAGATCATATCAGACAATCCAAATCCATTATCCAGTTCATAATCGAATTCACTCCTGATCACAATCCAATAGGAAAAATCCAATTCAAAGTCAAATCCAATTCAAAGTCAATTCCAATTACCAAGTTTTCAGCCATCAAGATAACTCAAGTTTCTCAAATCCCACCAATCCATGGGAAAACACATTAGCATTTAATCTCTCGAAGCGTTACCGGAAGATACGACCACCTGCGCCCATATTGGGTGCATAATCATTTGGGGGTAGCGAGCCCCCAAAAGCAGGGAGGCTTACCCCAACTATGCCGCAGGGAAGATCTCCGCCTAACGTTCACGTGTTACAGGGACAATAACACTCTGGCGTATGGTTGATGTGGCGACAAAAACCTTCACACATCCCTGGGTCGCCGTCTCGACTGCTATTAACATCAACCGTACCCTTTGTGCACGCCCTCGGCACTCACAACTCACCTTATTAGTTTAAGTTGTTAGGGTACGAGGTTGATTTATAACCATAACTGACCACATCATGTCCCAATCCAAATCCAACACTCCTGACGAGAACATATCGTGAAACCCTAGCATGCTAGTCGTGCGAACGATAACCACGATACATAACAGATAGCTCACAATCAAGTACAAACAAACACACATACGACAACAGTAATAAGAATGCAACAAGCTCTGCTTGCCTGATCCGGGTTGTTCCTGTTCTTGCGAGGGGTCGTAAGCCTGGTGGTCTCCTTCTTCGAAATCTAGTGCAAGGCAATCGAACATCGGAAAATGAGCGATAATGGAACAGCCAGCATGTATGCATGAAGACTAATGTAACTAATGAATGTTCAGACATGTGCTGGTGTTAGGTTTAAGTTGATAAAGGTTGTTCGTAGTTGACGTATAAGGGTTTTAGGGTTGCCCTAGTTGCATGCAAGCTACTCACTATTCAAGTACGAACTAGGGTTGTGGATATTCTTGCTCAAATTGAGGGGTCACGGACCCAAACATGTGTAGCTTAGAAGTGTTCTGGAATACAAGACTAACGCTGCTGAAACCTCTTGAGTCGGAACTACGGATTGCAAGTTAGGGTTTAGCGAGCTAGGGTTTAGTGGGGTTCGACGAATAAGTGCGATAACCCTAGAACCACCCCATGCATGTAACCCTACTGGGATTTCAATGGTTTCATATCGTAGACTATCTCACGAGGACTCCAGAAAGGTCCCAATCTGTCGAGATCGGAGTTGGGATGGCGAAACTAGGGTTTACGGATCCTCGACACTAGCTAAACTTCTACCCCAGATATTAGTGTGTGCATGTGCTCAAAATTATATTTTGATTCAGCCATCTTGTAGAGAATCTCCTGAGGTTTCCAAATATATAAAAATATTTCAATTTGGAGTTGTGGTTTAAAAGTTATGGCCATTTGAATTTTAGTGCATAATCTGCCCTAAACAATTCGAAACCCTAAGTGCTAAGTATACCCGAAGCTTACCCCGATCAGATCTAAAATCTAACGCGCACCCGAGAGATTACCCGAGAACCCTACTCACTAATCCACGTCAGCAGGCAACGGGGCCCATCTGTCATCCGGTGTGGCGCTCGGGAGCCAACCAGAACGCGCCACGCGGCCTCTCCCTCACTCTCTCTCGCACTCTCTCTTCTCTCTCTCTCTGGACCGGCCGGAGCAGGAGCTCCGCGGCGGAGACTCACCGGAGAGCTCGTCGGAGACGGCTCCGGTGCTCGGATCTACTCGGAGCAAGAGGCAAAAGCCTCGGGACTTCACCCTTGAGCTCGTCTCGGTGGTCGGGGAGGATGGAGAAGGCCTGGAGGGTGGTCGGCGACGAGGAGGAGCGGCGAGGGGCGTCGGGTTGCCGGTGCTGGGTCGTTCCAGGCGCAGATCTGCAGAGAGAAGTGGTTAGAGAGGTAGAGGAGAAGGAGGGGCTTCTCGGGAGCAAGAAAATGGGGGGGGAATGGGAGACCAGAGCTGCGAGGGGGAGCTCGTCGGAGTTCTGGTCGGGCGCGGAGACGAAGACGGCGGCGAGGGATTTCCGAGGTGGATCTGGAAAATGGAAAGGGATGGAAGTCAGAGGGGGAGAAGGCTGAGCTTGAGGGAGGAGAATTGGGGCTCGGGGCTTACCGGAGCACTCGGAATTGCTCGTCGGAGCAGAAGGCAGAGACGGCGGAGGGAGCTCGGAATTGGGGCTAGGGTTTGCTGAAAATGGAAAGGGAGCGGGGGATGAAAAAGGGGCTGTCGGGATGCCCCTTTAAAGGGCGGCGGGGTGCTCGGGCGCGGCGCTGGTCGGGACAGGCGCCGCCCACGCCGGCGAGTAGCCGGGCGGGACGTGGACGAAACGTCCTGACATGCGGGACCAGTGCGCAGGGATGAGAGGGGAGAGGCTGACAGGCGGGGTCAGCCTGTCAGCGGGAGAGGAGGCGCGCTCGCGCGGGGGAAGAAGTGGGCCGGCCGCTGGGCCGACCGAGTGGGCTGCGGTCTGTTAGGTTTAGGTTTTTATTCCTTTTTCTTTTTATTTATTCCCTGATTCTTTCCCCATGTTATTTTATGTGCAATTTCTTCTCCAAATCATCTGAAATTTTTACCAGATCCTCCTGAGATTATTCCTGAGTTGCTGTAGAAGTTTGAGCCACTTTGGGGTCCATTTAAATGAGGGTCTAGTTCAAATTGGGGTTTGAGCTAATTCCAAGGTTTGAACTGCGACTAGGTTTGGACTTCTCCAAAATTCCTAAGATTTTGCCTGGGGCTAATGTATATCATTTCATGTTTATTCCCAAGGTTTGAGGCATTTTCATCCACTCTAGCTTGTCTAGTTACTAACCCTAGTTTCTCGGACTTTAGGGTTTGCCCTCGGCAAACCAAGGCTAACCCTAAATTAGGGAGTTTGAGGAGTTGCACCCCTGGGAAAACTACTCTGTCGTCAAAACCCTAATTTGGCACCGTTAGGGTTTTAGGGTTAGGGACGGGGATTCGTTGAAGGGTTCGATGACTTCCACCACCCTTAACGATGATTTTGTTAATTTGAAATACTTCAAATAAATTGATTGGTGTTTGTATAAATATCCACCGAGGATGAGATATTAACATATTCTATAAAGCAAAGTTGATATACAACTAGGTTTGAATAAGGTGTGGTTGATGATAATGCCATGTATGCATGAGTGCAGAGCAATACCTATTTATCGTAAAGTGGGTATTACATATATATATATATATATGTTATATATGGTTATGGCCAATCCTAGAAGACCTAGCTTCTATCTCCTTTGCGATGACGCTCTCGCGCCATCGTTCCATTCCACCTCATCTTACCTTCGTCGTGCTTCTCTCTCGTGTTGCATTTCGGAATGCTTCTTTAGAGTTGGTTATTTATTCGTTTTCTCATTGCGTTGCGATGATAGGGAGTGAAGAGGCCGACCCGGTGACCGAAGCAGCTGAAGAAGGAGAGTACTACCACGAAGGCATGCCCCTTTGTCTTGATCATTTTTAATCCTATATTTTTAAAGTCATTGTATTTTGTTATTTACAAACATGCATGCTGTTTTAATCCAGTAGCTAGCGTGTCGATTGACACACTTTTACCCTGTCTGTTTGTTGCCCTTTTTACTTGATACCCTGAGTAGTATAATAGATTTTATTCTGAATAGAGTAGAGAATGCTTAGCCATGCTTAAACTCATCTTTAGGTTGTTTTGATTTGCCTTTACGGAGGAATGAATATCGGATCGATGATCCTTGTTGAAACTTGTTGAGCTCGTTGAGCTAGGGCCGGATGCCCGATGATTCTTTCTCTCTCTATTCTTCCTATTCTACTCTGGGTGAAACTTACCATCTAATATGGTGCGGGCGACAGCTGGATTAGTTTTCAAGAAGCATATGGTTGTCCTACCCGCAGAAGGCCGGTTGAAAGGAACCATTGGTCGTCCGTACCACTTAAGGCCGAAGTCTTGAAGTTAGAGAAGTGTGTCAACAGTGCAACCACATGCTATATGGGCAATGGCTTGGTCAAGTAGGTTAGTCAGCCTTTGGTGCCGATGTTGCCGTACCGCAGAAGGGGTGGACGTAGCTACGAGGACCCTCGGCACAGATAGGGGGACCGGAGTGCGGGGACATACTCTCGACTCCGAGCCAGACCCGGTGGGCATGTCACACCTTAGGGGGATCTAGCTAAAAGACCTCGTCACAATCTCCCTGTTGTAATGCTGGCGACGGCCAGTGGCAACAAGGCGAGATTGTGTCATGTGGGTAAAGTGTACAAACTCTACAGAGTAATAAACTAATCAATTAGCCGTGTCCACGGTTATGGACAGCACATGACTCATTCTTGATGAAAAGGACCTGTCCCTCTCCCCCTTGTTACTTCCCTCTACCCCTTTGAAACCTATGGCCGAGCTAAGGCAGGAGTTCCTTGCTCGAAGGTGTTGGTCGAGGACCACACGCTGGAAAATACCCCTGAAAGTAAAACTGTTTTACATCAAAACAATGCCTTTGAATCCACCCTAATATGTCAACTAAAAGTTGCTTTATGCAATTAAGCCATAAAGCCTTCCTTTGAAGCCTTGCATATCGTATGGTAGGACCATCTGCTGCCAGGTGGCTTGCTGAGTACGTGAAGTACTCACCAGGCATGTGTTTCGTGGTGGTGTGCAGAGGATTATGCTGAAGAAGGAACCGATGAAGACTTCTTCTATGGTGAGCCTGAAGAATGAGGTCGCATAGCCTACGTCAAGTGCCTGTGGCAGAGTTGGAGTCGCTTCGCTTTTATTTTTCTGCTGTTTGCCTTTGATGTAATAAATGTCATTAGACATGGAACTTGTAAGCCATGTGGCATATTGTACTCAATTAAGTTTTTAAACTTTGAATGCATGCAATGTTATTCATTTCGCCTGTGTATCGTCAGCGTGATCCTGGACTGACGAGGATATCACTACTATAGAAAGGCTCATCCGGGACGTGTCATCTCAGTCAGGCAAAGCTCAACCGCCTCTGATTCACTCATCACAAGCGGGTTGCCACGGGGACCGTCTCTGATATCGATGCTGTGTCCCCAGATGGAGACATCGGAGTCGGTTTGGAGACCAACAACCTCAGATGAGTCATCTGAGGTGGTTTGCAAAAGGAACCGACTCTGATATCTAGTCATCTGAGGTGGTTCGTGAGCGAACCGCCTCAGATGTAACACATATCACAGGTGGTATGGGGTGAACCGCTTGTGATGACTGTTTGAGGGATATTGCAGTTGGCTTGAGTGACCTAACCGACTGTGATTAATGTCGCCTTCATAATCAGGAAGTCTTTTAGGTTTTCCCTGATCTGTTCTGTTGGGTGGCGGCTGGTTCGGGTAGGGGCGATTTTGAGGTGATTTTGAAGGGAGGGAGAGTGGATGCTGAGGAGTAATTGCATTGGACATTGAAGAAGGTTAGTACTACTTGCCCCTCTCTCCCTATTTTGCTTTCATTTTGTTGGATGAGATAATTAGGTTTAGTTGTTTGGAGATGATGAAGTGAAAATTAATCATATAGTGAGGATCTTTTAGTATGTGGTAGGTTAATAAGTCTCTTGCATATGTATTGTGTAACAGTATGTGCGAGATGGATCGAAGTTGGATGTATCCCGAGAACCGTGTGACCTAAGAGTACATTAATGGTGTAGATGATTTCCTATTAGTAGCGCGAGACGATATGTTGGCCAAGGGAGCCAAATTTATGTGTTGCCCGTGCTATGATTGTAAGAACGAGAAGATGTTCAAGGAGACAACCCAGATACAAGATCATTTGATTTGTAGAGGTTCTGTAAATGGTTATACACGGTGGACCAATCATGGCGAGACGCACATAATTTTACTGGGTGGAGATGAGTCGACTCGCAACGAAGATGATGTCCACGGTGAGTCCGATTGCGAGGAGGATGAAGATATGCAGCCGGTCGATAATGAATTGGAGGAAATGTTGCGTGAGGCGGAAGGAAACGACCTAGAGGGGAGACAATACGAGCAATTCCTGGGCTTGATGGAGGACTCAGAGAAACCTTTGTTTTCGGGTTGCAAGACAAAATACACAAGATTATCAACTGTTCTTGAACTATTCAAATTGAAGGCAAGCAATGGTTGGTCTGACAAAAGTTTCACCTCTCTCCTAGTACTCATGGCAGACTTGCTTCCACAGGGAAACGAGATGCCCACGAGCACATACAGAGCGAAAAAGATTCTTTGTCCTCTAGGTCTCGAAATAGAAAAACTCCATGCTTGCAAGAACGACTGTATCATCTTCCGTAAAGAGTATGCAAACGTACATGTATGTCCAGTATGCAAGACATCCAAATACAAGCAGCTCGATGTTCAAGGTGATGAATCAGAGGGTGTCGAAAGTAGGAGAGGACCGCCGGCTAAGGTAGTGTGGTATCTTCCTATAATTCCGCGTCTGAAGCGTTTGTTTACAAACAAAAAGCACGCAAAACTTATGAGATGGCATGCCGATAACCGTAAGAAAGATTTCATGCTAAGACACCCCGCTGATTCAATCCAGTGGAGAAACATCAACACTAGGTATCCAACGTTTGGAGCTGAGTCACGAAATGTAAGGTTCGGGTTGAGTACGGACGGAATGAATCCCTTCGGTAGCATGACCTGTCGACATAGCACCTGGTCGGTGGCTATGTGCGTGTACAACCTCCCTCCTTGGCTTTGTATGAAGCGAAAGTACATTATGATGGCCATGCTAATCCAAGGCCCGAAGCAACCTAGAAATGATATTGATGTATACCTAGCACTCTTGATGGAAGATCTTCAGACTCTATGGAACGAAGGGGTTGACGATGTATGGGATGCCGACAAAAGGGAACATTTTACCTTACGCGGCCTCCTGTTCTGCACCATAAATGACTATCCTGCCTATGGTAACCTGTCTGGTCAAACCACTCACGGAGCTAACGCTTGTGGTCAATGCTCGGATAATACGGCAAGTGTGTACCTCAAGCACTCGCACAAGACAGTGTACATGCGGCATCGTAGGTACTTGCGAAGGAATCATCCATACCGGAATCTCAAAAAGGAGTTTGATGGTACAATAGAGGAGGGAATGGCTCCAAAGCCTTATTCAGGAAAGGAGGTCTACAATATGGTGAAGGACGTTGACGTAGTTCTCGGTAAAGGAATCCCATTGAGAAAGGGCATATGGAAAAAGAAGTTGATTTTTTGGAATTTACCTTACTGGGAACACCTAGAAGTTCGCCACTACATTGACATCATGCATGTAGAGAAGAATGTATGTGATAGCTTGCTTGGTCTGTTATTGAACATCCCTGATAAAACAAAGGACGGTGTGAACGCAAGGCTTGACATGGTCGATATGGGCATCAGACTTGATTTAGCACCCCTGAAATCTGAAAAAGGTCGAACATTCCTTCCACCTACAAGTTACACCCTGTCAAAGGTTGAGAGAACTGAACTTTGCAAGTGCTTGCATGGTATCAAAGTTCCATCCGGTTACTCCGCCAGCATAAAGAAACTTGTGTCGATGAAAGATTTGAAATTGCTTGGAATGAAGTCTCATGATTGTCATGTTCTGATTACACAAATGCTCCCTGTTGCTATTCGAGGCATTTTGCCCACAAAGGTTAGAGAGACAATCATAATTGAAAGGACCGAAGGTGCCGACTAGAGGGGGGTGAATAGGAGGCTAATTAAATTACTTCTTTTAGCTTGA